>JXSR01S073433.1:121598-137077 GCA_000969725.1 Ophiothrix spiculata
AATCAATGTTGTTTTGATTAATTTCTTATTACTTTCCTTTTTCTTTTCAAACAAAAGATTAAAAAATCATTGAATCCTTGTTAAAATTTTTCTCTCATTTCATTGTTTGCTTTAAAAGAATATCCAATAGCAAGAAATCAAAACAACTATTTGCTTCAGTAGAAGAGAAAATAACAAAAATATTTAGCCATGTCCATGACATATCCATGTAGAATAAGTATTACTTTTTATCTTGACTTAGCTTCATACCTTTGATATTCCATATATCAAATAAACCAAGTCATTTTGTGCATCATTCCTTCAGTTGCTTCTCTTCCATCTATTACCTTGCAACAGTTACCAGGTAATACAGCATGATTACAGCTCTAATTGACTACATCCTAATAGTACATCAATTCAGTCAATAGGTGCCTTAGGATTTCGTTTTATGAGATCTTGTCAGTTTTATGAAGAAGTTCTTCCCATTTTCAAGTTCAATCCATTATAAATCCCATCTCTGAAATGAAGGTAAATGACTGAATGTGGAATTGCTCTACAAATATATGCAATTTTGTGTTGTGTTGAAATTTTACTTATGTTGTGAGGACTTTTTTTATAAAGTTGAACTAGCTAGTTGAAATTGTATGTATGGCAATGTTTTTACCTATTTATAAAATTTAATCTTTGTAAAAACTTGTAACTTGAAATTGTTATATTGTACTGATCAGTATTTTAGAAATGAATATGTTTTACAGGAATATGTTTGTGTTTCTGTTGTATTTATGAAATTGTAGCATAATAAATTATTTGTAATGTTTTAAGGGCAACATTGCTCTTAAAAATGGGAGAGTGGGTAGACAAAATGATAGGCAATATTCAAGAAGACAATAGACAGGGTATTTAAAACAAATCTTTCCTCAGCAGACTTTGCTTTTTATCAAATTTAAAAATTTGATAAAAAGCAAAGTCTGCTGAGGAAAGGTGAAACCAGACAGACAAGTTTGACTATAAATCTGATCTGAATGTTTGGGCAAACTGATAGCTATTGGGAGCTTGTATGACAGTTTTATATTGCATAAAATATCATTTTGCCACTTTATATATGATGTGAATGTCTGTTATTGTATCTCTGCATCTCAGATTCTTACAAGGGTATTCTGTAAAATGTACATATTTCACAAAATGTCTCGCAAAAAATATTTTCTTAGTTGTCTATTACTCTCACGATTTTTTTTAAATCTTGAAATAATATATTTGTGGAAATGCAAACTCTCTTCTGTAGTTATAGTTAAAAATAGTAAAATTCAGATCCAATATTTCTTTTAGAAGAACTTTCAGTGACATTGTTAAATATTGTATTTTTCTAATTTAGAATAATTATGTCATGCCAATAAATGTATCTAAAACAAAGTTCTTTGTTCAGCTTTGAAAATAAAATACACCCTTAGATCTGGTGGTTTCCATGGTGCTGAAAAACTTCAAATGATGTGTTGGTCAAGATTTACCAAGTTCTCAAATGTTACTGAAGAAAGAAGCAGCTTTTGTTTCAAATGCTCAAAAACCAAGCACTTACAGTGTTTAAAGCACTTCATATTGCTACAAAAATATCCTAATCCCCTTTTTTGAAAAATAAAATGTACATACTTTACTTGTTTGGATTTGTAATGTAAATAATCTAGATATTGCTCATTTGATCTTGTATATGTTTTGGATGTTTGCTTTGAATAAGTAGCTCAAGTGCTCATATCTCGGTCTTTATGATTTGAGAAATGTTTATTTGTCCTACATATTTGGATTGAAGTGGTTGGAAAGTATACACTGGTGGATGAACAAAGGTTTTTTTTTATTTAAAAAGCAAAATTTAAATGAATTGATCCTTAAATAATGACCAATGCCTGAAATAAACAAATTATATTGCAATCAACTGTTAGTTATAACAGATGATAAATGGCCAATTTGGGAATATTGAATGATTTCAAGGAGTTCAATAAATTCAGCCTCCAGTTAATATTTGGGACAATGACACTATGCTCGGTATTGTTCATTTGTGCGTGAAACTTGGAGTGTGTCTTCATTACGAGCATGATTAAATACTATCCCACCCCCTTTGATGTTTTATTATATACGGACTTTGATTGAAAATGTTGAATAAACATTCAAAATCCGAATTCCATCGAGACCATGAAAAAACAGTGCCATGTGGGTGGAGTACCTATTAATGACATTAATGAATCTCATTTTCGATACATGCTTGTGAGATTGCTCCATGCAGAGTCATTATTATGATAGTGTAATTTTGCAATTTCATCCATTGGTGATTATAGGGTTGCATTGGGATGGTAAGCTTAATGAATTTACAGGCTGTTGTTGCCAAGTATTGAGATGTTTTCTCCTTCAGTGCTCTTTTCAAGGTTGAACTTTTACGCTACACTTCTGTCGGAATGAAATGAGATTACACCTTTTAGACACGCTGTCCTGCAGCAAGTTTCCCTTTAGCTTGTTTGTTACCCCCTCCCTTTTATCATCTTCTGAATAGAGGTATCAATTTTATCTTAATGAAAAAGCCTTTAAGCAGCAAAGCTGCAGTGTCTATATTATTATCTATCCCTTCCTTTGTTCTTTTTCTTCATTTTATCTTTCAGTAAAATAGGGTTCATACTCTAGCGATAGTGTGTCAAACACATGATGTATTTCGTAAGTGATGAATTTGGCAGTTCTGAAGATGATTCAACTTGCAAAACAAAAGATTTGGAACAAAGAGGGGACAACGGGTCTTGCTTCTTAATTTGATGTTTCACTTTCAGATCATAAGTATCATAAAATATATTTTGGTAATTTGCCTCTGTAACTTGAGAAATGTGTTGATCGACTAAAGTATAAAAATATGAAATTGGATCCTCTATGCAGATAATTACTCGTATAGATATAAGAAAAATCAATTTCATTAAAAGCTGTGATTTATTTGAATTTAATATTCTGAATGTCTGGGTTGAGCAAAATATATGTTTACTGGATTATGGACTATTTGAATGGCAGACATTTTAAAGATGTAGTTCAGAATGATTGGGTGATCGTTTATCCTTGCCATGAGGGAGGGTTGTTGCTAAACAGTGTTTTGAAAAGGAACACTTGCACAATGTTTATACAAGAAATTAACAGGATTAATAGATTAATGCATTAAATTGTGATGTAGGGAGAACAAGGACTTATTCTTATTCCCATGTGTCAAAGGGGAGGAGTAGATCATTTGCATTCAAAAAGTGCCGCTGATTTTTATCACCCCGCTGCCTGTTTTTGTAGAAGATATGAAATCGCTCTGACATCCATTCATTCTTCTAAATGGGCTGATTAGGCATGTGATTTGAGAATGTTACACAAAATACAAAAAGATTTCTTTGAGTGATAACAAATTAACAATATACCACTGAATAGAACTGGCATGATTATTCATGTAATGCATGTTTTACTATGATGTTATCTGTTGATATAGGTTTGTGAGTGTGTGGAGTTATAATATTGCTTCCAGAGATCATAGATATTGCAAGCTAAGCTTTGACCCAATTTTGATGTTTTAGTTTATACTCAATGTTTGTTCTTAATACTGGAAGCATTTCTCTTTGCAATTAAGTGTAATGCTATCATTTGGATAAGAAATACAAAGTTATTTGATTGTACTGGCATTGATATCCTTTGAAAATATAAAGTAGATGTAAAATGTATTATATAAGAAGCCACTTACCGCAAGTACCCATTAGCTATGAGTTCTATGACCTTACAATTTTGTGCGATTTTTTTGTCTAACAAGGTGATGTAGAGATGGCACGGTTTCTGAATGAGCTGTTTTCAAAGAATATATCTTGAAAACCAAAACCAAAAATGAAGATGGTGTCTATTTGTGATTGAATATCTGCCTTTTGAACCTCCGAGATGTATAAATGAGGAGGTAATGAAACGGAAGTATTAAAGTGAGTTTATCTTTGTGAACATGGGTTAATTATTTCCATATTTTATTGTGATTGATGGAAGAAAGCACAAACACCAAAAAGAGTGTTTTTTTTAAATAAATTCCATATAGGAAATTTGGAAGTTTCGTAGTTATTTGATTTTGTTTCTTTTTATTCACAGAAAAGAGCAATTTATTTTTATATCAAACATCTGAAATTGCATTAGGAAAATTTGTGTACCATCTACTCTTTGGCATTTATTTTTTGTGATTAAATGTTAGCAAAAAACTTAAAGGAAGAACAAAGGAATTAGTTTTGTTATTCAACAATTTGATAATGATAGACAATTTTATAAAATTTGTTTTGACAGACATTTAATTTTTGCAAAATTTTACAAATGTACATCTTGTAAAATCTACAATTCTTGATGTATATTTGTTCCCAGTATACTTGGCGTTGCCTTAACTTACATTAAATTGTCACCAAAAGTCACCCAGCATGATACAAAATTGATGCCAGCACCATAGAAAACAATTGCACAATGTTGAGCTGAAAATTTTGTTCTAAAGGCTTTGGTTGCCAAATTGGGCTACATACCAAATCACAGGTTTTGGCAACACTGCCTCAACTTAAAGATATTTCAGTCCATAGCTTTAAGTAGAGGATGTCTATGACATTTTCTGCACCATAAATAAATATCAATATTTTGCAAACTTTTTAATAAAGTTTATTCTTGAAGAATTGTACAAATTGACCTTTCCAGTTTGTTTGATTTGATAAGTCTAGAAGAATTGTGCATGCGGAGGAAAGCTAACTGACAAATATTTTTTTCTTATAATTTGATCTGGCAAGTTATTGTTCAGTGTGAAAATTATTGCTTGTATTATTGCTATGTCATTTCAAAGTATTATCAGTTCTGTTGAGCAAACGTGAGCAGAAACTTTTGTTAACTAGCTATAAAATTCTATTTCTTGATAAATGATTGCGGGGCTAATAAAAATTGAAATGGTTGTAAAAATATTACGCCCTATACAATTTCTACTTAATTTTATGGTTACCTTTAAATTTTGCAATCAAATTGTAAACATAGAAATATATTCACATCAGACAGATATTTATATCTAAGTGGATATGAAGAATATCAGATGATAATTTTGTTGCTACAGACATCTTTGGGTGTTCTATCGATTGCTTTATTAAATTTGAGCTTTTAAGATTCTTGTACGACACATGAGTGACAATCAACACACTACATTAGCTATGATTGACGTCTCCGTTAGCAACCAATTTGAGATTTGATAGCCGATTGCATATCACAAATATCACAAATTCTCATGTATTACTTGTGGAAGAACTCGGAAATCATTGTATAAAGCATGATGATGAATTTCACGGTAGAAGAAAATTGAGATGGGATAGTGTTAATTATTTACTCTGAATTGCAAATATTTGCAATTGATAACATGGGATTCAGGTATTTTCGTCTCAGTTTCAATCAAAATGTTTTTGTTTTGACTTTAATGCCAGCAATTGAAATTGAATATTGCTAAGGCATCAGTAATGAATTGCCGGGATATAGGAAAACGTTCTAAAGTAATATTGATTACATAAATAGTAATTGCTAAATTTACTGTAGGGGATTTAGCGAAATTGAATTTCCAGTAAGCACTGCTATCATAGTGTAATAACAGTATTGTTATAGCATTACATCTGAAAGTATTCTCAAAGGTTCTTGTATAGATATTTGTAGCTTCCAAATGTTTGTATTGTTGATGATATAGGTTTTTATCGTTGATGATATCAAGCTAATTATTTGTACCGGAGGAACATTGTGTTTTAGTTTCAATGTTGTTAAAATGTTTCATGAAATTCTATCAAAGTTTGTTTTAATATAGGGATCAGAATACAGCTCAAGAGTGTCAGAAGGATACTTAATTAAAGATTGAGATTTCAACATCTTAAAAATTTGAATATTGGGATTTCATAAAGTGTTTTAATATTTTATGACCATTAATTTTGTAGGTGCTCTATTTCATGAAATACCATCAGAAAATATTTTCATAATTATTTGATTTCATGATTAAATTTTTTTGTAATATAAAGACAATTATGGCAAATAATTTCCGCAACATTTTATCTTATGAAATTTATTTCACATCAAGAAATTGTGTAAAATTAGATTTACGTTTACGGAAATCAACAGATAACTGAGTCTTGGAAACTAGGCCTCAGTTACTTTAAAAAAAGAGTGGAAAAGAGGCAAACTGATCACAATCAAATCATCACGTTGCTGTCAATATTTATGCAGTAGTTGGCATGACATCTACAATTCAGTCTCACCAAATTGTCATTTCATGCAAGAGAAGTGATGATTTTGACACCTTTTGTAACCCTGCTGATGACCTTGTTTTAAACAAGTCTAATTTTTGGTCCTAATTGGCAGCGCTCATCATTTAAATTTAATTTAATATCTGGGATTGTTTACATGATGAAGTAACCTTCAACCTTCCATCATTTAATATAAATTGAAATGTCTATTGTATTTTAGTACATGTAGTACTTTTATGCATCTGTCAGTTGTTTCACCTACCCTCCCTTTCCCCTGATAACTATCCAGTGGTCACTTGCAGGGGAACTCCGGCCAAACATTTGTCAGGTGCATTACTGCACTAGTTGCATGTCAATTTATGTCCTGTAATTGAATCTGTTATTATTTAAACCAACTTTGAATGCATTTAGAATGCATCAATATTTTGAAGAAAAAAATTACCCAAACAAAGAAACAAAAAGTAGTAAAAGAATATGAAAACACTTGAATTAAACTAAATTAAATCATAACAAACACTTATATTACTTACATCTAGTTGTAATATGAAATTAGATGAATTAAATGTCCTTTACCATGACTATCCCTGTCATGTAAGTGAAAATACTAAATAATGTATGTGTAACGTTGTTAGAGTTGTCCATGCTTATGAGCTTGAGGTGATGCAGTTTGACAATTATTACTTTTATCCTGCAAGAATATTCAGTTTGATCAATTGCTGTTTTCTATTTTATAGAATTCAAGTTGGTGAAGATTAAAGTGAAGGAGTCATTTACACAATTTTAAACATTTTCATGCCAACTTAAATAGATATAAATCATAAAAAGTTAAGTTTCCTAGAATAAAACTATATTCATGTTTGGTACAAGAAAGAAGATTTGTCATTTCATTGGAAATTATTTTGCTATCAGAAATTTGGGAATATAATCAATCTTCAAGTTTGTTTGCCTGACCAATTACACCATAACATGATTGCTTAATTGTTTTATAACTGACACACATTATAGGAACACCGACTTTTTATAATACTTAGGTGATGTGCTGTTTAGAGTTCTCTGTTTAAGTGTCAAGATACCAAACCTATAAAGGAGTTAAAGATTAGGTTTATACTCATTACCTTTTTATTATCAGTTGTTTGTTTGCTCTGCTACTGTATGATAATGATGACTTATGCATGGGGATAAAGTTCAAATTTTGCATGAGGACATGTGCATACATATGGAATGTTTGGAAACTTTAAAGTACAAGTTTCATTGTTTCATCATTCTTAAAACCGAGCCACAGGGATTTTAACCAACAAAAGACCATCTCTCTCTGGAAGATTTATAATAGGTTTTATTATAAGTTGATTTTATAGCTTATCAAAATTTAATACATTTACAGTAATTGTTTATAGACAGTTGTTTCATCTATGAACATCTACAGTAATCATCACTTGTTACAAGGTGCTTGTGTTCATGTTAAACTAATGTGAATGCAAGAATGTTGTAAACACAATAGCTGCCACTTGTCATATATTTACATTCCAAGTTGTAAAATACCAAGTCTTGTGATAATGACTCTTGAAATAGTTCTTCCGATGACATTGTCACTTGAAGAACTATTTCAAAAGCCATCAACATACGGGAGACAAATTTTGCAGTGTTTTTTCACATTTTAGTGATAAGGTATTAAATATTTATGTCATATGGCAGCCATTAACTGTACTACTGATTCAAAATGTTTTCAAAAATGCCATCCATCTCTTCAACGTGATGACATAATAAGAGGAGCAACATTTGTGTGCACATGTCACAACAGTTGGGATTCTTTATGTGAAACTCAACTCTAAGATAAACAGGATAGCATGTGGACTTCTTACAAGCCGGCCAAGCTTATGAAAACAGGGACGGCCATCTACCATCAGATCAAGACCTGATACTGTAGTCATCCTTGTATTTTTAAAGCGGCAATAGCATCTTTTGCAAGATGAAAACTGAACTATTTTGTCATCAGATCCTTTGTTTCTTAAATGAAATTATAAAATGGTATGGGGTGAATGAATTAAGCGTGGCTGTGTTTTTAGGAGAAACATAGGCCAATTGTGGAGTAAATTAGATTCCCAGCGAGGCTCTTTGCTGTACAAATAGTTGTGGGGTGGATCTCTTTATTAGTAACTGTTGCAGTTTTGGGGTAAAATATCGAATATCGACATAGTGAACTGGGGCTCTCCACCACCTTTGATACAATTACTATGTCAATATTGTGACTTTGATACTATCTCGCTTCTCTTGGTAGGTAAAAACAACATATATTAGAGAAGTGTGTTATTGTAGTATCACGGGATTCAAAACCTTGCAAATTTGACTTAACTCTTGTGAAAATAAGGAATAAATGGATAGATTTGTTTAACAAGCTTTTTGCATTATTAGCCCATTTATGATGGGCAATATAGATATTTCTTCTAAAAGCTATTGACTATAGCAAGATTGATCTTATTTAAAGATTCTGCTGAAAGTTGCCATATAGAGCAGCAGTTGCTAAGGCAATGAAGATGGATTCTTTATATAATATAGTGCTATTATCTGTAGCTCCCTAATGCTTGCACGTAGGAACATTACACAAAGATTTTTTCGGAGTTCCAAAAATTCCCTGTGGAATTTAAAAACTGTTTAAGATTTTTCAGGGAAGATTTTATTTTACAGTTTCTTAAGTTCAGTGTGGATTCTTCAAATATGTTCAGTACGAAATTTTATGATTACTTTACTTTGCAAATGGGAACATTTATGCAACGTTTTTGTCAAGTGTTTTGGGGTGTTGTTTCATGATAAATTACACATCAATACTGCAAAAATCGATTAATTTGGCAAGGACAAATTTTAGCGATTTTAATTTTCAGCAGTTTTGCATGGATTTAATTTCACTAAATTAAAATAGTTTACATAGTTTCAATGGTAAATAAATTTCAGCGAGAGATTTATTTTAGCGAATTGGCAGTCTTGCAAAATTAGTGAAACTAAATCCCTAGCGAAAGTTGCTCATTTTACAGTATTGAATTCGTAAAATTCAGACATTTGATAATTCTATATTTAAAATATTTTGTTTGAAGTACATTTAGAGACTAAAATGCACACATGTTACAATAACCTTCACATTGCATTTAGCTTACTGTACACCAAACTAGCAGTCTAAGAAATCAAGTCAAGAAATAGAGTTACCACTCCAAGATGGCAAAGGAGGAAATGGACGATATTACAAGAGGTAATTGCAATCCTAGATAGGAGACGAGTCTTGGGTTGCCTTAGTCTACGTCAATAACAAGGAAATGCAAAGTTTGCCTGAACTAACATCACTGGGTTGCTTGCAGATTTTATGTTATTATTAAAAGCACATCTTTGATAGAAAATTGACGTTTTTGCATATAGATGAAATTTTATATTTCCTACTCGGTTACTGACCTATTAAGATATTGAATTGTGCTACTTTACATTTTGCTTTGAGCATGCAAGAGTGTGACAGCAACACTATTTTCAAGGTCACAAATAAATTTTTAAAATGAAAATTTCCAGCAGTATGAATAATTCCGCCTCCCGTGTGTTGAATTTGTGAATATTTTATACGTATAAAATATTACTATCAACAGGGAACTGGTGGGGATGTGTTTGTAAACAATAAAGCTCACCAAGGGAGCAGAATTCTGCAACTTAAAGCTCAAGAATGTCATCCCTTCAGAAATATTGTGAGGAAATTCTTGGTGGTGAAGTATGTCTGCCCACTGGCAGAAAATTGGATCAACCTTGTTTTCACTTATTTGTAGCTTGGTTTGGTAGCTTGTCTGTGGTTTGTATAGTATTATCTTGGTTAGAGTTTAAAATATGATTGAAATCTAGAACAAAATATTTGGGACTAAAAGGGAATGGATTTTTAAATTTGAAGATCAATTAGTTGTTGTAAATGTATGTAATATTCAAGATACTTTATTTAAGAAAGTTTAGATAAATGAGCTTTGTGAGGAAATCCATTTTGTTATATATACATTTGATTTAATTATGTTCATTTACAGTAAACACCATACAATTATATTATTTTTGGTGAACACAGAGAAGAAAAAATAGCAATAGATTAATTCATCTGCCTTATATTCCATTTTTACAGCTGCTTAAATTCAAAATTATTCTGAGTCAAAAATTAAAAAACCCACCTCCTTTTACTCATTGTAAAAGCCTCACTTGTTAAAAACTAAATCCTCTCTTATCTGATGTATGAGATGGTTAACAATATCACACTGCACAGATTTATACGAACTTTTTGATAATACCAATGTCTCTAAATCTAAATCTTTGAATAATTTTGAAGTTAAATCAAAGCAACATTCCCCATGTGGTTCCCAATCAGAGTTTATGACTCATTATATCCCCCACCACCCTTGTCATTATTGGTGTATCATCAATTATCAACTATTTACAAAGAGCCTGAAAGCATAAACGTAGCTTGCATCCTAAAAACCAGATTTTCAAGTACGAAAACCCCTCCCAGCTACCAAGTTGAGAGACCCATTGTGACGTTTGGAGACAGATAAATCGGGAGGGGAAATTTAGACACGCTACAGTCTTGGCACCAATCAAGTTTTGCTACCAAGCCCAGGAGGTATTAACCATCTAAATGTTGATACAGTCTGGTTTTTTAGACAACAAGAGTAATTTATTTGCAGAATGTGTAAGTTTGAAAACTACCATATTTGGTTAACAGAATAACAGATCCACTAAAGTTTGAGACCTCGTGATGCCATAACCTCCACCCCATAAAAAATGGCACAAAATGAGCTAAAACACAGATATCTTCATTTTGTGAAGCAGTTCAGTATTGAAATCGTTAAATTTAAGGGAATGGCAAAGAAAAGTGCACATTAATTTAGCTCCATTTTTGATATTTACCCCAAAGGTTATAATGTTTATCTTGCCATTTAACATATTATGTCAGTTTGTATTCCGATACATCATGATATCATATTTTTTGAAAAAATTACGGTTCTTGTTCTTCTTGTTTGGGGTCAGATGAAAACCAATGATTCATTCACATTTACTAATGTGGGGTTTTCACATTTGGAGCAAATTACTAGCTGTGTTAGTAAATTATAACAGTCATGATGCATTGGATTTTTTGGGAGGGTTTGATAGTACAAAAATTCAAGTTTATATTTTGTCAAAGTTATTGAATATTCAGATTTATGGCAACAATTCATTTCAAAACAACTTTAAATTAAAGTCTTAGTAAAGAAATATATTTAAATGTCCAGATTGTGATCCCAAAGACTCCCTCAAATCATTCCTTCCAGCTGTCCACTAGAGTATGAATACCACGGTGTATCTGTGTACCCTTATACGTGTTTTTAATCAAACTTTTGTCAGTTTTGGGAGGTTTCAGTTTTCAAAATTTAAGAATTTACAACACACCAACTCCTGCAGATAGATGTATCCATATTCACAAATTTAATTCATCTTGGAATATTTTGTGTATTGTGAAAATTTACATGATTTAAAATGAGATACTAGATTTCTTTACATATTCATATAAAGTTTACCTTGCTTCTAGTCTATGGTTTGCTTTGTTAACAGATATGGCTAATTAGATACATTTCAAAACAACTTGAAATTAAAGTCTTTTTAGTAAAGAAATTTTGTAATTGACTCAGTTTGTCTCAAGGTGCAAATTTGTGAGTGAATTTGTAGATTGTATTATCTACTTTATTTGACTCATAACAATAATAATGCATTTGGCTATCTTGAAGAAAAGCGAGGGTCAATTTTCTTTTGGTTAAAGTTATTCATTGATTTGTAATTCAAATAAATTAATTGTTATTCACATACCCTGGAATTTTTAAACAATGCATTTAATTATAAGTTGTTAATTTTGAAACTCGCAGTACTAATGTAGTTGACATCAGTCATTGATTGGTACTTGTGACATTTTGGTGTATGAACTTTGTGGTACTTACGAAAACAATGTTAAGTAATTTGATTTACAACATAATGACTTGACTAATGTTGATAGTTATAAAATGTTGATGTGCATTAAAAAGTCCTAAAATTGATCTCATGATAGACACATAGACATGCAAAATGTCTTGTAACAGCAGATTCCAATATATGGTAAGTAAATACTAGATCCTTAGATGCAAAACTTTAGACCTACAGTTTAGTCCTATTTGATAACAGCCATTTAGGCAACATATGAAGTCTGTTTATTTCTATTTTAACAAAGGTGGGTTTTGTCTTAAATATAGGCACCTGTTAAATGTATAATACTGAGTTTTGAGGCATCTGACTTTGGAGCTGAGTTCTTAGAAAACAAATTCTGATAGGATACCATAACTTTTATGTGGTTATATTTCGGTTCCTTTATAGCATATTGACAACAAAAACGGCATTGTTGAACTTAACTAAAGCATTGTCTGCAAATCTTATTATGAAAATGAAATTCCTAGAACAAGTTTACACAGACATTGAAAATTTGATTTATAAAGTATAGAATTATATTCAGTGTTTCATAGGCAAATATTTGTATAAGAAAGATGGCGCCTTGAAAAAATTGTCTATTTGTACTTCGGAATTCTGAAGTTATTAGATATGATTATCGTAAAGAACTGACCTCATGTGCAACAATACAATTCAGGGAATTCATATACAAGGAAGGAATGGAATAGATGGAATTTGTGGGATGATGTAATGTATTATCTAATAAATAGTCACAACAGAGCTAGAGACATTGCCCTGTAAATCGGAAAACCAGTTAAAGAAGTTGCCTTACCACATAAATCAGAAACACAGCTGAAGAAAAATGCCTTGCCCATAAAACGGAAACCCATTCCATTAGATTGCATCCTTCAGAATCATTCTACCCATTAATTCACAGTCTGTCAACAGCTGTTTTTGTCAGAAGTTACTTTTCCATAGTGAAGGACAGAATAGATGGCTGTCCCCTGATGGCTGGAGTAGATAAAGAGGAGGTGAATGACTTTGGTAGATATGGTTTGTTTTCAAGTTGTTGCATTAGTAACAACATTGAAATAAATCATACCATTCCTTAATCTGTTTTCATTTTCAACTTGGGTAAATTTACCATAGAATGAATCTGTCACTATTGTTCAATAGCAACTATTGTTGATATCAGTCCATGAAAAAGAGCTTTTTGGAAAAGGATACTTATGTAATGTAATTCTTTAGATAAATAATAATGTATTTTTCTTCTCATAATTTCTTCCTGTCTGTATTTTAACATTATTACATTAATGTGCATGAGGAAAAGTACTAAATAAAAGCTCACTGGATAGGAACTAGGCATGCCTATGCATGATGATTTGAGTTGTTCTCTAATTATCTTGTGATTAGATTATTTGGCTAGACAGTAAATATCTGCTCTATGTTGTATGAGAGAAAAAGCAATATTTTAAAATATGAAAGAGATGAATTTATTGGAGAATTTGTATCTGTTTACACAACACAATGAAGTTGTATTGTGATAAGATGGGATATGTCACAAAATTCGCCACCTGTTATGTGTAATATGCATATTGGTATTTTAGGTGCCTTAACGGTTGATTTCATAGAAAAACAAACTCTGACAGAATGAAAGCATCATTAATTTTATGTCGTTATATTGGTAAGTTTTAAAACTTAAGAGTAACAAATACAAGTTTGTTAAAAACACAACTATTGCATTGTCTGCAAACTTTAAAAAAAAAGAAATTTCCTAGAACATTACAAAGACATTAAATTGTGATTTGTAAAATAAAGACTTATAATCAATATTTCTTAAACATTATTCTATCGAAGATATATAGATGGTGCCTTGATAAAAATGACCACGTCAAAATTCTAAAATTATCAGATGAGATTATCTTCCAGATTTGACCTGATGTACAACAACACAATTCATGCCATTTTATATACCAGGGACTTAATAGATGGAATCTAGGGATGATGTATTGACATTATCTAATAAATAGTCACAACAGAGCTAAAGATACTGCCTTGCTTGTAAATCAGAAGCCCAGCTGAAGAAACTGCCTTGCCCATAAACCGGAATACCAGTGCATTTCATGGCATCCTTCAGAATCATTCTACCCATTAATTCACAGTCTGTCAACAGCTGTTTTTGTCAGAAAATACAAAGTTACTTTTCCATAGTGAAGGACAGAATAGATGGCTGTCCCCTGATGGCGCAGATAAAGAGGAGGTGAATGACTTTGGTAGATATGGTTTGTTTTCAAGTTGTTGCATTAGTAACAACATTGAAATAAATCATACCATTCCTTAATCTGTTTTCATTTTTAGCAGTGCTCAATGAACTTGGGTAAATTTACTGTAATATGAATCTGTCACATTTGTTCAGTATAAACTATTGTTGATATCAACCCATTAAAAAGAGCTTTTTGGAAAAGGGGTTATTTTGTAATGTAATTCTTTCGATAAATAATAATGTATTTTTCTTCTCATAATTTTTTCCTGTCTGCAATTACATTACTCTGTTTGAGGAAAGTACTAAATGAAAAGCCCGCTGGATAGGAACAAGGCATGTATATGCGTGATGATTTAAGCTGTATTCTAATTATCCAATGATTAGATTGTTTTGCTAGACAGTTAAGTACATTATGCTTCTACTATAGCAGATAAAAATGCAGAGAAATAGAGATGTTTAATGTGAGAGAGATAATATAAGAGAGATGAATTTATTCAATGAAATTGATAGGATGATATGCATCACTTGAGTGAAGTTAAAATACCAATGAATATCTAAATGTAACTAATATTTCTATGGTCAAATTGAGATAGTTTGCTTAAATTGCTTATTACGGAAAAAATGAAACAAAATAAGTTATACTGTAATTGCATGAAGTTTTTATGTTTAACTCTTTGTGTTATTTTTCAAATGTTTCTAATTTCCTTTTTGTTTAATCGTTTTTGTGAAGTATGGAATATAGAAATCAGGTGGCAATGTGTACAGAGTCATAGAGAGGCCATTGCCCTTACCACATTGGAGTTTCACTTTTTGTTGTGGTTTTTAAGAAAAAGTAAATATATGGATAATCAACAAAACGTTCTCCCTGTGTAGATGACTGGACTTTCTCCAGAGATTGTTTTGTACCCAAAGAAACCACATTGTTCCACTCTTTTGTTGACTAATTGGGTAAAATCAGAATTCTTTCAGGATCCTATTTAGTAATTACATTAGTGTGCATTTCTAATTGCTGG
>JXSR01S073434.1:0-25179 GCA_000969725.1 Ophiothrix spiculata
ATATTATAAAGTTTTTATAATGAATTCTTCCAAGCAGATGTTTTCTGGTATTTTAATTAATGAGTATAGTATTAGTTTTCAAATTGTCATTGTTTTGGCATTGATTCAACCGAAAAGTTCTTGAACTCTCACCTGAAAACTGCGAGGAAATGATAAAATACATGTTAATATTAAGGCGGTGTCACACATCACCGTATTGACGAAAACGTACACTGTTTTACTGTATGGTGATGTTCGTTATGCATTCGGTAGAAACACGTTCAATTCGTTATCCATTCGGTGGGAATGCATTTTGAGTACGTTAAGTACGATGTCTTGTTTTCAGCAAGGTCAAAACTCTCAGCACTAGAGAAATATTATAATGAAACTGGCAAACCGGAAAGTGTGAAGAAGTATTATTTTCAAGTGGGGATATACCTTGGCCTATGCCTATTCGTACGTTACTAATTCGCTTTGTATGTTCCTCATACTTAATTTATTCGTTTAGTACGGAACACGTCCGGTTCTCATTCGGTGTTGTTCATTGAGACGAGACAACTTTTCGGCTTCTTATCCGCAAGTCGTTTCATGTTCGTCAGTCAATATGTTCAATTGTATGGATTTCTTCACCATATATAATCTCTCGTCACCGTATAGCCTAAACTTTGTACGTTATTCATACGTTTTGGGTCAATACAGTGATGTGTGACACCGCATTTACAAAGTGAATCAAGTCCTATTATTGTGATGTTTTAAACTAAGTAATTGATTGGATTACAGTATATGTTTTTGCATCTAAGAATGTAACACAATACTGATGTAACAGATCTTTTTAAGGATGTTGTGTCACTCAGTTCATTAGACCTTTGTATTCGGTAATTTTAAATAGAGCTATGGATACATCCCCATGGGCGAGGGTAATTAATACTAGGGTAGGGGTACAGGTGGGTGCAAGATTACAAAAAAAAGTTGAAATACAGAAGAGAAAACTTGAAAATAAAATGGGAAAATGAAGAGAACAAAAGGTCTTCAGTCAAAACATTTAACCCCCCCCCCCCAAAAAAAAAAAAAACTTAAAAAATACTGAGAAAATTGGTTTTGGGTCAGCAAAATTGAACATTTGCTGTAGAAAAAGCTGCCATACACCCGAGTAAAATTGGACAAAAAATACTTAGCTCCCCTCTGTTACATCACTTTAATTAAATCTACCCTACATTACAGCATCCAACTGCAGGGCAATTTGTATGTGTACTATAAAATTAGGTCCTTAGGTATGGGCCATTGTACTCTTCTCATTTTCTTTTAACGAACATCGCAATCCACCATTCCATACTCTTTAGTTATGTACAAAACTAAAATGGCCTCATTTTGATTACTCTCACCCATGCAGAGCCCCTGGCTCAATTACAAATTGAAAAATAAACTACAAATTGATAAATGAGACACATCTATCTTTGTAGTAAGCTCCTAGATATTCTTTTCATGTTATTTCTTATCCAACGGCAATACTGTAATGTTCAATTAATACCCCGTGCTTTCAACACAATTATCAAGCTAAGGTTACATGTAGATTTGAGTGGATTATATTCAGAGCCTATATTAAATCCCTGAATGATGCAAGGCATTTAATGCATGTTAATGATACTTTATATGACAAACTGGCAACTCATTATATGTGTACCGCCGCGGCAAAAGGGTCCAGTTGTCGACTCCTACATGTTGCTCATTGTAGCATATCTGATGTATACAAATACCATACATTAGATATATGCTACAAGGAGCAACATGTACGAGCCGACAACTGGACCCTTTTGCCGCGGCGGTACACATATCTTGTTCATTTCCTGATAAAATGTCCAGGCATAGGTTTGTTTTTTGTCACATTGCACTTTTTGAGGAAACTCCTTTGTAACCAAATATTTCGCATTTCAAATGTTTGTAAGAGTGAAAATCCTTGAGGTAAGGAAACATTTTATGCAATCTGCACTTATATTGAATTTTGATATTTCAGTTGTTTCCAACTTGGAGTTTCCACAAATGTAGTTTAACCATAACTAGACTAAATCTCAAAAAGTTTTTCTGTTGAGATGAGATTAAATACCTTGGGGTAGAATATATTGAAATATATTTGAAAAGTATGTGAGTCAAAATGGAACCCTTAAAAGTACAAACAGACAGATCCACTATGATTCTTAAGGAGCAAGTCATGATTTTGATGTAACAAAAACCTTGCTTTATTTGTAGCTAAATAAAAAGAGGAGAACAACATAAATATATACTGAAATTTTCACTTGATTCCGACCGTTTGTTTCCAAGTTCCAAACTTTTCAGCATTTTGAAAATCCCCATAGACTACTGTGTTGTAATTACTGTCGGGGCCCCGACAATAATTAGAAAATGACACATTTTCTCCCTTTTCTCAAAAATGCAAGCACATATGAAAGAATGGTTTGAGGATCGCAACATATACCAGTTGAGGATTCTTATAAGCTAAGAAAGTCAATTTTGATAGAGATGACCTTGAGGGTGAAAAGTGGATCATGAATTGCCCCTTTAAATTGTTCAAACACTTTTCCACAACTTTTTCACTTTCTTTAACAATTTGTGTTCAAGATGTGCCAAGTGGCAACATGTCATATTTTGGGTGATCATACAGATAGGCTCTTGGTGATGCCATCGTTTAGTTATGGGGAAAATGAATAGGTCCACGATTCCAACATCTTTTGAAACTTCTCTGTATTCTTAGATTTTTTGCTTCCACTATTATTCCACCATTTAAATAAAGTTCAGAAATAAGCCAGGCCACCATTTTGCTCTTCATAGATTTGCCATAGATCATGGTATATCATATCAATATTTGAAGAGATGTTGACTGGAAGCTCATTTATATTACATTATCAATGGTACAATTTATTGTTAAATTGAGCACGAGGCTTTCAGTCAGCGCTAGCTCAGCTTAATTTAAAAGAGCATTTACCTGTAGTGAATCAATTACAGATTTCTTTCTAACACCCATAATGAATATAGCAAGGGCATTGTTCTTTTATTATTAATTATTACTGCATGTTTATTTTGCATAAAATATTGTTAAAAGGATTAGATACTAATGAAGAATAATGAGTATATTTTTGAACTGTTATTATATTTACAATTTTGCTGGTATGACACTTAAGTGACTCAGTTTTGGTGTGAAAGGCAATTTATTTGTTTGTTTGTTTGTTTGTTTTTGTACTAGATGATCCAGATATGTATAGACTTTGCATGTAGGTATAAACTCTTCCAGCATAGGGTGTACGTGCCTGATGGAATCAAACATATATTTTTATATAGTACCGGTATGTTTAAGAATTTTAGTATATTGAAAATCCAGGTAACCATTGGAAAGGATAAACTTGTAATGAGTAATTACAAATTGCAAGTTGGAATGTAATAAGAAAGCCTCATATTTTTACTAAATAGCAAAGTCTTAAGGGAGCTTGGTCCGATTTTTCAAACTTAAGTTTTTAATGTCATATGAAAGATAACAACTCAAAATATTTAAGTGTCAAATATACGTTCAATAAGTCAAACCGTTTTGATTTTATGACCAATTTTGTATTTCAGAACTGTCTATACATTATGTGTACAGTACACTTAATTATGATCACCATAATTCAACACATTTTTGGACACAGATCTCCAAAACAAAACATACTTCAGCCGTGAAATTTCACATGGGTTATGAGAAAAATATGAGTAACATTTTGGTACCAAAATCTCAAAAAGTTTGAAAAAAGTTAGGCAATCGAACATGCTCCTTTAATGGGTGTAATGATTGTTGCAAGAGTTTTCCCACTTTCTGGCAAAGTCAAGAACTTAAATAAAACTCCAGCTATCAAGTCATTTGGTACAGATGCTAAAGATACTCCAAGTCAAGATGCTGATATACAGATAATTTATTTTGTAAATTGCTACGAGGAAGAAGTGATAATAATAGAGCAGATTTAATTTCACGGTTTGTAGTGATAGAGAATTTGAGATGCTTTAGAGATGTTTATCTTGATTAAAGTTTACACCTGGCGAAGTCAGCAAAATTAGGTATATGCGGAATCTCTAATCAAAATTTGAAGTGAATAAAATATGATGAAGCAGTTTCAGTCAAGTTTCATAGTTTTTATTAATCCTGATATTTGTTCAAACACACATAAGGTATCACATGAATTTGTGCTAGTAATGTGAAAGATGCACAATCATTAAGCTTTAAAAAGCTGTTTTTGGAAGTCAAAAAATATTATACTTTTTAAATGTATAGTCTTTCAATTTTTAAATGACTCTATATCATTAATCTTTTCTAATTACAATTAAGCTACATGTATTAACTCAAAAATGATGTGCTCCATAAAGGTGATGAACATCATTTAGCTATATATATTTGAAAACACACATTTTATTTTTTGCATATTTAAAATATTCATGCTTTGTTTAATATATCTGTAAGTTTCATTTCAAAAGCTGAGTGGAATTTTTAAAAGAAATCTACATTTCTTAGGACAATTAACAGAAAAATATGTGGTTTACTGGCCGTTTCATTTAAAAAGCTGAGTGGAATTTTTAAAAGAAATCTACATTTCTTAGGACAATTAACAGAAAAATATGTGGTTTACTGGCCTATCTGTAAGTTTCATTTCAAAAGCTGAGTGGAATTTTTAAAAGAAATCTACATTTCTTAGGACAATTAACAGAAAAATATGTGGTTTACTGGCCTTTGAACCTATTTACCTCTTTTTCACAATTCACTACATCATGTAGAAAATATATAACATCATGAACTAAATATATTTCAGTTAATGTCTTATACAAATTGAGTATGATGTTTGTTATTTAGTTAATATATAATAATCTTATCTTGCTTTTCATTCAACATAGCAATGGTGTCTTACATTCCAGTTGTGTTCTTTGTATGCATATTTTTGCCAAAGAGCATTTACAATAGTATTCTTGCTTTTCTGTATTGGAATAGATGCTTTATTCTGTAAAGTGCATGTTTGTCTGTAGCAAGTATCTGTGGTAACTATCATACTTTATTTCTTTTAAATCCAAAATATTTTACCTTATACTCTGTTCAAGTTATAGAAATGCATGCTAATTTTTCTTTTTCTTTTTGAGTCTCAGATTTTGGTTTAAGTAGTTTTAAAAACAAACTTCAAAGCCAGTCACTACTATCATATATGTTTCTATATACTATGCAAGATATTTATGCCAAACATTTAGTTTGTAAATATGCAATTATAATATGTATGCTTATTTTTCATTTCAGTTTCTGATTTTGTTAAAGTATTTTTAAACAAGGTTCTGTAGAAATCAAAACAAGGGTTTGCAAAACTAAATTTGATGTGAACATATATGTGATGACTCACCCCGAAAAGGGGGACTTTGCGACAGAACACTTTTCAAGAAACTGGTGAAAATAGGCAGCAAAATATAAAGAAAATAATAAGAATTTCCAGCCGATTTTCTCTTGTAAAATTTAATTGCTTTGACCAATCTCAACAAGTAAGGGGTCATTTTAAGCTTAAAACATGCTTTAACAGATGAAATGATAAAATCAAAATTGATATCATCTGCAAAGTCCCCCCTTTCGGGATGAGCCATATCATATTTCACCAGGCTGATTGATGTTCAAATCCTCAAACATGAAGAACAGAGGAAAGCTATTAATTTTCGAGTTTTTAAATTAGACACTTTTTGTTTTCTAAATCGTTCACGTAAATGCCCATGTAAGACTTCATGTGACACGTTGGACCAATCATAGACAACAGATCATGCTTTATATGAATTTACGTGAATAGTTAAGAAAAGCAAAGGTGGTTATGTCAAAGTGTGTAGTCTTTTTGTTATAGCAGAAAGCTTGTTTAAAACCTTAAGCACACAATTTCAACATTGAATCAGCATGTTTGGTCGTACCTTCAAGTATATTATTTGTTTTATTTATTCCATTTCCTAGCTGGTATTATTTGTTTTAATTATTCCGTTTCCTAGCTAGTCTGCACCTGACACCTTGCATTCTCTGATTTTTCTTTTCACATGTGCCACCTTCCTGCCTGCTCCCTGCGTATATGACATATATGTTTCATCTAGATCATGGATCAATTCGCTATGTTGGTAAGTACTGGTATGATACAGTGAGGTAATCTACACAGGCCATCTCGGAAACCCAAATCTCTGTAGACCAGGGGTTCTCAACTTGCCCTTACAATGTGCCACATAAATGAAAAACATTGTAGGGGGAAGTGCCAAACTTGCCTATTCCTCAGTGTATTCCTTTGGTTTTTAAGTGAGTGTTGAAGCACCAATCAGTTCTTGTCAAAGTACCAAATTTGGCGCATGCGCCGCTAGTTGAGAATTCCTGCTGTGAGTGAAGTTGTAGGCATGTTGTAGGATGCATGCATACCATAGTGATCAAGTAAAAGCATTTGCTGAAAACAATAATAGCTGTATATGCATTCATTTATGCCTTCCTGATCTAGATCGATCTATCTTGATCTCTTTTGTGGATGATACATATCTGCATCCTATGTAGATTTCCTCATTTTTACACACTTGCATATTATGATTGAAAAATTGTTCAAATTGTTATCAAAATGAAATGTACTGTGAGTAACAAAACTTACATCTTAGTTGTGACAAATAGCTTCAAAAGAAGTTTATGTTGACTTCAGTCCACGACTTAGAAGACTAGTAAAAACCAAGCTACCACAGAAAACTATGCGGTAGGCTGTGTGTATTATGTTGCATAACAGGCAGCATCGCCTGATACACATCTGAACTGGGAGCTTTGACACAAATATAATGTCTATGGATTACAAAATTCAATTGAATGTTGTCTTTATTCTGTTAGATATTTTACAGACCTCTATCTTCAAAAATTAACTTATTACAACTTTTGATGACCTCTATAAGCTTCTATAGGCCCAGTAGTGAATGTTGAACTCACCTCTGTTACCTTACATTTAAAGTGCCGAGTCTTCTACATTTTTTTAAAATTTGAATTTCCAAAATGTGAACATGTACAATGGAAATCTTGAATATAACACCGTCTTTATTTTATCATAGAATAATGAGTTTCTCATAAGCTCCTAAGGAAACGCTAGACATTCTACTGGACAGAAAGAGTTAACTTAGGATTGTGGATGCTTCAGATGTTGTAAAAAAGATCTTATTACATGCAATTATGTAAAAATAATCAATAAAAGTGGCTAATTACTTTTGACTTATGAACAATACCAGTATATAAATACCGCATGATACAATGTTATAACACTAAGGCCGAAACCATAGTCGGCCTCCAAACAAAATTGTCGCTACCAAAGTCAAAATGACAAGTGACTCCAAACAAAATAACTTCAACACCGAGTTGAGACCAAAGAAAATTTTACGCTAGATTGCACATGTTATTGAATTGCCATAAACATTGGACCAAATGTTTGTTACTCGTTCATACTTTAAATTCGATTGCAAATGTTTGGTAAACCGTGACGTCACGACCAAATGTTTGGTAGGAAAAAATTTGTTTGGAGACCGACTATGGTTTGGTCTTTATTCTTATAGCTTCTTGTTCCTAAATTAAGCTTCAAAACATTTTGATCTGTGAAGTTATTGAGCCCTCTCTAACATAAAAATGTGCAATATAAAATAATAAGATTTAACAACTGACTTATTGAGAATAACAGGACATTTCATTTTTGTTTTTTTAATAGCTTTTGTGATTAAAATTAATGTAAGCCATTGGTTAAAGTTTGGTGTACTGTATTAAGTTAAAACCAACGACAATTTGACAATTTGATTGATGAATCTTTATTTTCCTCTAAGGGTTCAATTTAATCCTATATCATCAATTGAAAAAGTGTTCAGTGGTTTATTTGATCTGATTACCTTCACGATTCTAATAATGGAAGGAAATTGCTTGTAAAAACGAATTATTAGTACTTCTGAATTAAAATTGAATTGATGGATTTGTTCAAACACTGGGATGCTTCGAGGCATCAAATAACAATAGCAAATTTATTAAGACACAGATCATGTTATGTCATTTATATTCTCAATAATTGTTTTTCTGGAAAGAAAATCCATCAGGAAAAGTCAAAATTGGGTCACTGGAGTAGAATTCTGATCAATTTAGAGTAAAAATGGGTTAGGTCATAAATTATTATGCCGAGAAGTATTTTTTAACTACTTCACAAAGTTTTATATTTGGGTAGGAAGACTTTTGGGGAAATGTTAAATCAATCAAAATTTCTGCCTTAGTTGTCGAAGTACTTTGCTTAAGGGTGCCATATAGTATAGAAAATTGAATATATGATGTTGATGTTGAACTTCAAACATAAGACTCGCTTCAAAAGTTTTAAATGAAAGGAATAAACTCCGCTGTGGTGAAATTTAGGGAATGGTTTATATCTAGTCAGAGAAAATAAAATTAGACATATTTTCATGGCAACTCTTTGTCACAGGTTTGTAAATGTAGATCATGCTTTATCCAAATTCTTGATATGTAGGTGTGAAGATGCTAAGCACAGAAGATGTCTCATCTCAACTCAAGTGACCAAGTTGGTAATTAAACATTGTCTTACTATTTTCCTCGGTGCCTTGCACTCATAGACTAGACCCTTTTATTTTATATTTTCATGCTTTCTCACTGATAGACTTTAATTCTTTAATATTTTTACAAAAAACAACTCTCATCAAATTTTCTTATGAATTTTTGTGATCATGCTCTTCGTCAAACCTCACAAAAATTATGCTCACAAACAATGTTTTTTGTTTAATATTCTGCTCTCAATGAAGTTAAAATAACCTTATGTTTTGTTCATTTCTTAAGATTTGCTCTTGCCAATTACCCAGGTTGTATACATTTTATCCAACCTATGCAGGTTGTAAATTTGTGTCCATGTGACACTCTAATATGATACTGCAATCAGTAAAACAACTTTGTTGGAAAAATTCTAGGTCTTTCAGTCTTCGGGCAGTCAAGTAACACTTGCTTATAGTTCAAAAGATCCCAATTTCGAACAATGCTGGGTCACAAGTTGAGTGTTCTTTTTTTTTCCTTGGACAAGGAACTAATTGTTAATTGTCTTATATAAACCTGTAGGAAACTTGGGGAGCTGCATCACTGCAGCATAATATATATATATGCGGAAAATTATGCAGATGCAGATGTGCCATCAAAGTAATCAAAGTTTATTAAATAATGTCAGTTTTTGTAATTTTCCTTCAAAACTAAAACGGTGACCCTACTCTTTTATTTCAGAATTTTGAAGTACGCAAAAATGCTTTCACATATGTAAAAATAATAAAATCAATGGAGCATTTACTATTTTACTTAATGTTTTTTTTTAGCTTTTCCTTTACTTATGTGTAAATCTTTTTGAAATGTCTATATCTCAAAAAGCACTGTGACCTATTTCTTTTTATCTTAAATTCATTATCAGCTCAAATAAATCTACCAAATACTAAATTTTTAAGAAAATCGATGGAGATTTTGCATCTCTGAGAAAACCCCTTAAATAGAAAGGTGAAGGTAAACTTCAGCAGATAAAGAATCATTAGTAAAACTTGCCACAAGGCAGGTCATGTACTTACAGGGATTTTACCTTTGTACTTGCAAATTATTTCAATACTTAGGGCTTCCGTGTTTGCAATATCATGACATTTTGCCATCAATTGAATCATGTTTAAATTACACATTATCCTGTGCTTCCTATCCATAGTTGATTACATTCATACTTGTGCGTGTTCATGCATAAATTTCTTGGTGATTTATTTGTTTGTTGAAGAATATATGGAGTGACAAATTATTGACGCTATTTACAACTTCTGTTCCAAGAGAAAAATAACTCTCACTTTAAATGCCTTGTTTTTGGCTCAAATAACCATAATAGTTAAGTATAAAACAGTTTAAGAAAATAAAAGGTACTAAGCATAAGAGGAAATATTCTTGATGACAAATTATTGACACTATTTACAACTTCTTTACCTAGAGAAAACTAACTCTCGTTTTATATGCCTTGTTGTTTGTCTCAAATAATCATAATAGTTAAGAATATTTAAACAATTTAAGAAATGAATGGTTCTAAGCATAAGAGGATATATAATTTTGTGAATATGGTGTGATTTATTGGTGCCTTACAGTCACTTCAGTTGGAACATTGTGGCAAATGTAGGTAGCATTGCTCAATGGTTGATGGTATGCCTTAGGTCTGAATAAGGCATAAATGAATCTCTGTGCAGAGGGTTGCTTGCGGATTTAATCACTTAGATTTCATATTGCTTTACTTTGGTATTGGGTATCTATACATGAAATGCATGATAGCTCATGATCACGGATATTGCTGCTAAAAGGCTTGTGTCATAAATCAATGAATTTGAAGTTGCCATCAATATCTGTCAAAAGTCTACTAAACTCTTAATCAGTCTTACTGTATTTTGATAACTGATAACAGCTAAGGGTCTTCTTTGATAACAGCTTGAGGGGAGTGATAAAGCCAAAGCGGTGTGGAGCTTAAACTCACAGGATAGAGGTACCAAGTTCGAGTCAGGATAACATTTTTATTCACAATGTGATAATCTATAAAAGATGAACATTACTAGCTATCTAGTCATGATAGCATATAGATCAAAATGACACCACCAAACCTCAAAGATATTTTTAAAATTGATATGATCTCAGATAACAGTTTCCAATAGTGATCCTAAAAGCTAACTATTGCATGCGACCTTCTCTCTCCTTCACCCTACATGATGACTCAGTTGAAATCTCCTTTAGTGGTATTGTGTGTCATGCCTTACCATTTTCTTCATCTTTAACCTGATGATTTATTTTGAACCATCTCCTTTTCAAGCTTAAATTTATGAAGGGCTGTTACCACAAACACTTCAAAAATAGAATAAATAAAACTACCTATTCATTTATAGGATTTAACTTAAACAAAATTATAATTTTTGTTAACAGCCATGGGCTGTTTAATACATGATATGTGTAATGGATGCATGTGGAATGCACATTTGTCATTAGTCTGACTTTGATGAATATTCCGTGTCTAAATTTTGATATTCTATTTCTGAGGTAAAATGCTATTGACACTTCAGAAATGTCAACAACTTACTAGAATAATTGAAATGCCTATCTAAGTCAAGGTAGAATGTTTTGTGATGTCTTTTTCGAAGCTGTTTAACAGGCTTGATGCCGCCATGAATTTTTAACCATAAATACTGCACTTTTAATTTCTCTTGGTAGATAGGTAAAACAAAATCATGGAATTTGATTAAATTGAAACAAGAAGTTTGAGAAAAAACAAACAAAGAATTATGATATGGTAGGCACTAATGCTTAACCCCCACACTTTTTCATCTTGAAGACTCTTAGGAAAATTTAGATAGAAAAGGGAATGTTGTACCCCCCCCCCCCACCCACAGATCTCAAATCTTTGTCTGCTTGCACCTTTTCAATGTAGGCTCATTAACGTCAACAGCATTGTTGTTTTTTAGAAACAGGGGCACAAAACTGCATGCTTTCCTGATAATTCACTGAACTTACTGAACAAAGTAGCAAGTTTTACTAATTGATGTTCGTTTGCTTTAAAATTCAAATTCTTCATACATTTTTCTAATTTTGACTCATCACTTTTCAAAAACGTTGACAAAACTTGAATTATTAGAGGTATATTTGATGTCTGCGTGGTGAAAAATTACACTCAGATATAATACGCTTTGCGTATTATCTGAGCACTTAGCTCCCTGCAGTCTGCAGTAAGAATTGACAATGTGCGAGAGGGAGAGACAAAAACTTTTCCTTAGCTATAAAAAAGAGTTGTTTCTTAAGATATCAAACCTTGTACTGGGACCTTTTGCACCTGGATCTAAATGTCCCTTGAGTTATTGATCAAATATAGCCTATATATTCATGGTAGTTCTTACAAATGTTAAAAGATAAGGAAAAAGTTTTGCTAAATGTGCTTATCCTAATTCCCAGGTTTATTCTAAGTTCATTATACAGAGCTGTACAAATAATTCAGAATCTAAAAACTTTATGTAACCTGATTGTCTGCATCATGCATCTAGCAAGGGGATGCCAAGTCGGTGCAAATGTTTGTTGTATTCAGAGGAGTAGGCATTTAACATCGTTTCAGGGCAAGACATTTCAATGCAGTGCTTGTGTTAGTAATAGAACCTGGCCAGCTCTTTTATTTGGTCACACATTTCAATGCAGTATTTGCCTTTAAAATAGATCCGGGCTGTCTCTTTTATATGGTGCAAGCATTTCAATATAGTGTTTGTGTTAAAATTAGAGCATGATTCTTTTATTCAGTGCTACATCAATTTAGATGGCATAATCCAAGGTACTCTACCAATAGGTGTCACGATTATTTGCTCTTTATACTTGCCCATGCTTGCAATGCATTTGAAGTATTTTGAAAGAAGATTTAGGACTTGACTATACATTGGTTCACCTCAACAATTACATCTCAGTTGATTTCAGTGATGGCATTTGATGATAAAACCACCGTTATATGAAATTACAGTTGCATGGCCCTGACTCTTATATTTTTGTTCAGGCATCAGAGGTAGAGGAAAACAGTTTTTCTTAGCTATATAAAAAGAGTTGTTTCTGAAGATAACCTATTGCACCAGGATCTAAAGTCCCTCAAGTTATTGATAAAATAAAGTCATAGTAGATCTTACAAATGCTGAAAAAAAAGAAGTTGTATCTAATTGTGTTTATCCTAATTAAGTGGTTTATTCTAAGCTTGTACATAAGGAGCTGTACAAATAATTCAGCATTAAAAACTTTGCATCCATTTAACGTGTGGAGACCCAGTCAGTGCAAATGTTTGTCCATTTTAGTAGAGTAGTCATTCAACGTCATTTTAGAGCAAGTGTTAATCCAACATAGTTTGCGTTCCTGGCCGGCTCTTTGATTTGGTGCACAATTTTTAATGCAGTGTTTGCATTAAAACTAGAGTGGAATTCTTTTATTCAGTGCTGCGTCAATTTAGATGGTAGTATTATCCAGTAGGTGCCCGCCACTAAATTGAGGAATAAAATGCAACAGACTTAACACTAAAAGGTGTAACCATTATTGGATCTATAGATCTATATATACTTCCCTAGACAAAGTGTTTGTTAAGAAAAATGACAATTTGGAAATTGACTTAATATATTGATTTAACTTATCAAATCACTTGATAGACAATCAAACAAAATATAAGAATTTTATCTGTAGATAAATAACAATGCATATTGTCACACTAATAAAATTATTGCTATCTTACCATTTGACAAAATTGACATATTTAAATAATCTCTTTAGATTAAGGGACTGATGGCTTTTTTTTTTCTAGAAGTAAGTAAGTATTATGTATTGAATTAGTATCACCATAGAATTTGTGGTTTAGAATGTCTAGACTGTCTATATTCTCCTTGCTTATTTCAGTACCATTCTTGGACAAATATTTAACATCCATGTAGATAGTGTAAGGTTACGTATTTCTATACACTATATACAAGTAAGCATGAATGAATCTTTCTTTTTGGTAACTAGTTGAAAAGTCACGGATTATGTAGCTTCTTGTAGAACTGAAATCACAGTTGAAAGCTAAAAACTTGATAGCATTTCCTGAGCAGGTATGGGAAACACTTCTTTGTCTGTTTCAATAAAAACATTAGGGATTTTCTGTGTTAGTTAACTTAGTTTCTGTTCTATTTATGGCATTTTGAGTTTTGGTGTAATATCTTTAAGAACTTTAATGACCTTTTTTTGGTTCACAGTAAGTAAAATATGTATTTAAGTATGGCGGGAATATTTAAAATGGGGAATAAAAGTTGGATGGAATAAGCAAACGGTGAGAAAATGAGAAACTAAAGGAAAACAATATTCCTGATTTTTCAAGAATTCAAGAAAATACGATGCATTAGTGAATGGCAGGCTGCTTTTATGTTCCTAACAATTCATACTTCTTTATGATTTCCAGCAAATTATGAATTCTTATATCGGACGATAAGAGATAAACAAAAATATAAAGGACATTTTATGTTTTTTCTAAGTGTCCTTTTGTGGAATCACCATACAGAAAAAAATCTAGAATTAAAAAGTGCAACATTGTATTATATTCATAATGGCCTGTGCTTATAGTATATTAGAAGGGCCTAAAATATATTTCTTAAGTTCCTTTCTTATTTTTGGCAATGACCTATATAAATATCAGCTACATACGTATGATTTGAATATACCCATGTAAGATTGCTTCATTAACCAGCCAGAATAAATAATCATTTTACAGCAAATTAACAACAATAAGTGAGCATAGAGTGGCTGTATTTTCTTAACCATATCATTCTATGCTTAAAAGCTTTCATCATTATCATGATTATTCATATGTCTTTAAATTAGTTGAAATGAATTCTTATCAAAATTGAAGGAAGCAAAGAAAAGTAGGCCAGTACAGTAGTCAATTTGAGTGTCATCATCACTAACTGCAATAATATTTGTATGATTGGGACAGAAGAGGATTACAATAACAAATTCATGGTTAAGCTTTGTCTTGATTTCACCATAGAATGTGCCGTATAATTTCTTTAAAATTAGGATTTGGTTAAAGTTTTAGGAATGACTAATGGCTAACACAAAACATTTAAATATTTTGGTGCCTTGACTCTGTTCTTGAATAAAAGATTAACATGGGATTTAGGATGCTGCAGATATAATTTAAAAAGATCTTGTCACATGCAATTATGCAAAAATGAAAAATACATGGAGGTGGCTAAATACCTTGGCTTATCACTAAATGAACAATACGCAATGTTATAAAGCTGGCTTGACTCTTCCTTAATCAGATGCAAGAACATTTTGTTCTTTGTTAAATTATTGAGCCCTCTTTAACAAAAAAGGATGGATTATGAAATAAGATTTGACTGTTTTAATAAGGATAACAGAATATTTCATTTTTGTGATCAAAATTATTGTAAGTCTTATAAGTTAAATTTTGTTGTACTTAAACACAAAAGTATTTAAAGACGAACATTTGACAATTTGATTGATGTATCTTTATTTTCCTCCAAGGGTTCAATTTATCCTATATATCATCAATTAGTTTCTTGAAGTGTTCAGAGGTTTATTTGATCTAATTACCTGCACGATTGTAAAAATGGAAGGAAATTGCTTGTAAAAATTAATCATTAGTGCGTTTGAATTCAAATTGAATTGATGAATTTGTTCAAACACTGTGATGCTTGGAGGCATAAAATAACAATAGCAAATTTATGAAGACACAGATCATGTTATGTCATTTATGTTCTCAATAATTGTTTTTCTGGAAAGGAAATCCTTCAGGAAAAGTCAAAATTGGGTCACTGGAATAGAATCCCGATCAATTTAGAGTAAAAATGGGTTAGGTCATATATTATATCCCACAGAAGTATATTTTAACATCTTCACAAAGTTTATTTGGTATAGGAAGGCTTTTGGGAAAATGTTATATCAATCAAAATTCAATCTACGAGGGTCATTCAAAAAGTTTTACCTGTTGTATCATAACTTTTGTTCTGTTAAAGGTAGCTACTTTAAAATTGGCACAAATATAGCTCAGAATGTTGTTTACATATAATCAAAAAATCATATTAATACCTTTTCCAGATTTTTGCAGGTGTCTTGAAAACCACGGTAAGATTTGGTACACCGGAAACGGTCAAAATATGTTTTACATTTTTAAAACTGGCTCAGGTACAGTGAATTAAAAAGGTCATAATATAGCCATGTAGTATTGATATACAATAAAAATTATATAAAACATAAGAATGGACATACACTTGTACGGAATGATTAAAAAACTGACCCAAACTGAAAATAATGGTCACCCACAAGCACAACAATAATAGGAACAAATAGCCAATGCAGCAATATTATCAAAATCACTAAAGATACAGTTTAGGAAGAAAGTGACTTTAATAAAACAAGATGTAAAATAGTAGCTTTATTCTTGAAAAAATTTTCAAAGTAGATTACAAAAGAAACTAAATTTAATTTGTTGACTGAAAACTGTGGTATATCACCTTTAAATGTTGTTTTTGATATAAAAAAATGCACTTAGAAAAGTCAAGCCATAGAGAAGCATGATATGCTGATATTTGTTACCTAAGAGGATACCAGACACCCTGTCAAATATTGGGATTCTGGGTAATTTCTATCAGTAACAAGTTTACTTTATCAGTGGCATCTGACTTATTGGACTATTAGGTTCACTTTCATTCCGATTTTGTTCAGTAACTTCCAATATTTTTGGGTATACAGATGGTTATTCATACAATTAGCTGCACATATGATTTCAGGTGCAATGTCATATGATATTTCACCGTTTCCGGTGTACCAAATATTACTGTGGTTTTCAGATCACCTGCAAAAGTCTAGAAACGGGTATTGATATGATTTTTTGACCACATGTAGACAACATTCTGAACTATTTTTGTGTCAATTTTCAAGTAGCTACCCTAAATAGAACAAAAGTTATGATACAACAGGTAGAACTTTTTGAATGACCCTCGTATTAGTCGTGTAAGTGCTTTGCTTATAGGTGCCTTATAGCATAGAAAATTAAATATATGATGTTGATGTTGAACTTCAGGCAAGAATCACTTCAAATGTTATAAATGAAAGGAAGAAACTTTGCTGTAGTGAAATTTAGGGAATGATACATATTTAGTTAGAGAAAATAAAATTAGACATCTTTATCATGGCAACTCTGTGTCACACAGATTTGTAAACGTAGATCATGCTTTATCCAAATTCTTGATATGTAGGTGTGAAGATGCTAAGCACGGAAGATGTCTCCTCTCAACTGAAGTGACCAAGTTGGTAATTAAACATTGTCTTAATTTTTCCTCTGTGCAATGCACTCATAGACTAGACCCTTTTATTTCATATTTTCATGCTCTCTCACTGATAGACTTTCATACTTTAATATTTTTACAAAAAAACATCTCTCTTCAAATTTTCTTATGAATTTTTGTGATCATGCTCTTTGTGAAACCTCACAAAAATTATGCTCACTAACAATGTTTTTGTTTAATCAGTCCGGGCAATGCTCCAGATCTGAAGCCGCTTCAAATCTGGCGTAACGGCACCAGATCTGAAGCCATATATCCCATAATGCATCGCAACAAGCAATGACAACCGTTTACAATTCAAATTTCAGACTGATTTTTACTGTAAAATATGATAGAAATTTATAGTTTTTTGATCATTTATGGTTTATTTGCGACTTATTATATATTCATGTACAAGATTGAGAAAACTATTTTAATTACGTAAGTTAATTAACTAATTTGTTTAATTAATCGGATTAACCTCAGTTAGTAGAATTTTTTACTCACATGGAACTTTTAGCCAACTTGATATACTTGATGAAAATATAATAATTTGTTTATCCTGACCTAAAATAAACTGTCGATAAACAAAAAACTACAAAATTACTCCTATGCTCCAGATCTGAAGCCGGATTCAGATCTGGAGTATTGCCCGGACTGTTGATATTCTACTCTCACTGAAGTTAAAATTACCTTATGTTTTGTTCATTTCTTAGACAATGTTTTATGTTTAATATTCTGCCCTACTGAAGTTAAAATGACCTCATTTTTTGTTCATTGTCAAATACCCTTGTACACCTGTATCCATCCTAAATGCAGGTTGTAAATCTGTGTCCATTTTATATTGGACCTCTCTTATATGATACTACAATCAGTGAAACATAATTGTTGGAAACCTTCTAGGTCTTTCAGTCTTTAGGCAGTCAAGTTAGCTTAACACTTGCTTATATTAGTTCAAAAGGTCCCAATTTCGAACAATGCAGGGCCAGAAGTTGAGTGTTCTTTTTTTTCCTTGGACAAGGAACTAATTGTCTTATTGTCTTGTAGAAACCTGTAAGAAACTTGGAGAGCTGCAACGCTGCATAAAATATACACGGCAAATTATGCAGATGTAGATGTGCCATCAAAGTAATCAAATTTTATTAAAAAAAGACAATTTTTATCATTTTCCTTAAAAACTAAAACGGTTACCCTATTTTATTTCAGTATTTTGAAGTACGCAAAAAATGTTTCAACATATGTAAAAATCAATGGAGCATTTACTATTTTAAAAGCACAAAATGATTGACTTTTTTAGCTTTTTCTATACTTTGTGTGATAAATCGGCTGGTTTTTGGGAAAACATGTACTTTTTGAAATGCCTGTATCTCAAAAATGAACATGGTGACCTATATTTTTTATCTTATTTTTGTTATCAGCACAAATAAATCTACAAAGTACTAAATCCTTAAGATAATCAATGGAGATTTTGTATATCTGAGAAACCCATTTAAATAAAAAGGTGAAGGTAAGCTTCAGCAGATAAAGAATCATTAGTACAACCTGCAACAAGGCATGTCATGTACTTAGTGATTTTACCTTTGTACTTGCAAATTATTTCACTGCTCAGGGCTTCCGTGTTTGCAATATCATGAAATTTTGCCATCAATTGAATCATGTTTAAATTACACTTCATCCGGTTCTTTCTATCCATACTTGATTACATTCATACTTGTGCGTGTTCATGCATACATTTCTTGGTGATTTATTTGTTTGTTGAAGAATATATGGAGTGACAAATTATTGACATTATTTAAAACTTGTGTTCCAAGAGAAAAATAACTTTCATTTTATATGCCTTGTTTTTGTCTCAAATATCGTAATAGTTAGAGTATTTTAACAATTTAAGAAATGAATGGTTCTAAGCATAAGAGGATATATAATATTGTGGAGCTGGTGTGATTTATTGGTGCCTCACAGTCAGTTCAGTTGGAAAAATATGGCAAAAGTAGATAGCATACATTGCTCAATGGTTGATGTATGCCTTAGGTCTGAATGAGGCATAAATGAATCTCTGTGCTGAGGGTTGCTTGTGGATTTAATCACTTAGATTTCACATTTCTTTACTTTGGGTATTGGGTATCTACATTTGAAATGCATGATAGCTCATAATCACTGATTCTGCTGCTAAAAGTCTTGTGTCGAATCAATGAATTTGAAGTTGCCATCAATATCTGTCAAAAGAGTCTACTTAAATCTTAATAAATCTTGCTGATAAGAGCTAATTTGTTTCTTTGATGACAGCTTGTGGGAGCAATTTGAGCTCAAGCTGTTGGAGCTCGAAACCCATAGGATACATACATACAGATACTTACATGCTCAATAGTGTAATTTGAGTATCTACATATTGTATCCAATGTGATAAGCTATAAAGTCAAACATTACTAGCTATCTACTCATGATAATATATAAATAAAAAATGCCACCACCATACCTCAAAAAATATTTTTAAAATTGATATGATCTCAGATAACAGTTTCCAATAGTGATCGTAAAAGCTAACTATTGCATGCAACCTTTCCTAGCTCTGGTTCAGAGCTGACAATAAATTGAAAAGACTCTGATAATAATATCGTTTTTATACCATTACTATTAGGCTGGCTCTTCTTAATACTGGAATCCACCCTAGGATTTTGTATCATTACTCCGGGAGTATAGAACTTGGGGAGTATAGAACTCTGTATAGAACAGCTGCTTTATAGAATTGTCTGAGGGCCAACTGTTATTATCATTTTACTAAAATCTCATTCAATGTAAACCTGGTATTTCTGGGCCTAATCCTGGTATTTCTCAAACCAGTATGTACTTTGAAATTAAAATCAAGCTCCTCAGTTGAAATCTCCTTTAGTGGTACTACACACCAGCAATGTGTGTCATGCCTTACCACTTTCTTCATCTTTAACCTGATGATTTATTTCGAACCATCTCCTTTTCAAGCTAAAAATCATGAAGGGCTGTTACCACAACCACTTCAAAATAGAATAAATAAAATAACACATTTATTTATAGGGTTTAACTGAAACAAAATGATAATGTTTGTAAACAGCCATGGGCTGTTTACTTGATATGAGTAATGGATGCACGTGGAATGCACATTTGTCATTAGTCTGACTTTGATGAATATTCCGTGTCTAAATTTTGATATTCTATTTCTGAGGTAAAATGCTATTGACATTTCAGAAATGTCAACAACTGACAAGAATAGTTGAAAATCCTATCTAAGTCGAGGTAGAATGTTTAGGGATGTCTTTTTAGAAACTGTTTCACAGACTTGATGCCGCCATGAGTTTATAACCATCGATGCTGCACTTTTAATTTCTCTTGTTAGATAGGTAAAACAAAATCATTGAATTTGATTAAACTAATACAAGAAATTTGAGAATTTAAAACAAACAAAGAATTATGATAAGTTAGGCACTAATGCTTAACTCCCACACTTTTTCATCTTAGAGACTCTTAGAAAATTTAGATAGAAAAGAGAATGATGCACCCCCCCCCCCCCTTGATTTCAAACCTTGGCCTGTTTGCACCTTTTCAATGTTCTTAAGGTGGAGGCTTATTAACGTCTACAGCATTATTGTTTTCTTAAAAAGAGGCACAAAAACTGCATACTTTCCTGAATATTCACTAAACTTTCTGATCAAAGTAACAATTTCACTAATTGATAGGCATGCTTTAAAAGATAGCAAATTCTTCATATATTTGTCTAATTTTGACTCGTTGCTTTTCATAAAAGTTGACAAAACTGAAAAAATTTATGGGTGAATTGGATGAATTTGATGTCTGCATGGTGAATAATTACATTCAGATATATGCATGCTGTAATTATCGGAGCACTTAAAGGCATTAGCCAAGATCAGTACTTGAAAGTACTACTAACAAATAACTACTTCTTCTTCTTACGGTCCATCAGGTCGCGGACGACCCCTGGTGACATCATGCACAACATTTTTCCATAGCTTCCTGTTCTGCGCTAGGTCCTTAAGTTTGTTTAGGTTATATCCGGTGCTATTTGTCACTTCTTGGATCCATCGTGTACGCTGTCTTCCTCTCCGCCCTTTCCCATACCGCTGCTTCTCATCACATGTCCAAAATAGGTCAGTTTTTGTTTCAGAACTGTTGCTTCAAGGGTAATGCTTGGCTCAATCAGCTCTATGACCTTCTTGTTTGATACCTTTTGTGTCCATGAGATGCGAAGGACTCTTCTCCAGCACCAGAGTTCAAATGCGTTCAGCCTTCTTTTATCATTCAATTTCAGTGTCCAGCTTTCAGATCCATATAACACTATTGGAAAGATGAGACTGTTCACTAACATAACCTTGGTGTTTTTGGAGATGTCATGGTTTTTGAAGATTGCATTCAGTTTGTTCATAGCAGTTCTCCCCAGTGATAGTCTCCTTCTCAATTCTAAGTTGATCTCGCCATCTTTGTGTATTGTGGATCCAAGAAAGTTGAAGGTTTCTACAACTTCTATATTTTCACCGTTGAGCTGAAAAACCTTCAAATCTGTGGTGGACATGATCTTGGTCTTCTTTAGATTCAGGTACAGTCCATGATCACAACTCTCCTTTTTTACCATGCCCAGAATCAACTTTAAATCTTCTTCTGACTCCGTAATCAGGGTGGTATCATCTGCATACTGAAGCATGTTAATTATGTGCCCTCCGATGTGTGCACCAATTTGATCATTATTATTTGCTCTCCGCATGATGAATTCACAGTACATGTTGAATAAATATGGAGACAATATGCAGCCTTGGCGCACTCCTTTCCCAATTGGGAACCATTCTGTCAAACCAAAATCCATAACCATTCTTGTTGAACTTGGAACATTTATAGAAAAACGGACAATTATTTGTGTTTTGAATTTCTCATTCTCCGGAGATTTAGAAATTCAGTGATAGTGTTTTAGAAATAAATAACTAAATTCTTAAAATTTTAACTTCTCTGTTACTAACAATATATTTTATTGAAGACATCATGTTTTTAACTATAATCAACCTTCCTAAAAGAATAATATTCAATTTTAAATCAACAGCCGTACATTTGGAATCTCAATTTTTCGGAAAATAGAAATACTACTGACATGACCCCAAGAAATGAATTTGGCTGAAATTTGTCTTTTTAGAGCAAGTAATATGATTTTGTTTGTTTGTTCTGATTCTATTAAGGTCTTTCTTTGATTCAATAAGTTTTCATACCCAAATGGATCATGGCTAATGCCATAACTCCCTGCAGTCTGCAATGAGTATTGACAATGTGCAAGAGGAAGAGGCAAGATTTTTTCCTAGCTATAAAAAGAGTTGTCTCTTAAGGTATCCTTTTATTGGGACCTCTCGCACCTGGATCTAAATCTCCCTCGAGTTATTGATCAAATATATATCCATGGTAGTTCTTACAAATGTTAAAAGATAAGGAAAAAGTTATGCTAAATGTTCTTATCCTAATTCCCAGGTTTATTCTAAGTTCGTTATACAGAGCTGTACAAATAATTCAGAATGTAAAAAGTTTGTGCAACTTGATTGTTTAACCTGATATTTAGAGGAGCAGGCATTCAACATTTCAGGGCAAGTGTTAGTCCAACATTTCAATGCATTGCTTGTGTTAGTTATAGAGCTTGGCTCTTTTATTTGGTCACACATTTCAATGTGTTTGTGTTCAATTTAGAGCACGATTCTTTTATTCAGTGTTACATCTATTTACATGGCACCCAGGTACTCTACTAGTAGGTGTCTGCCTCTGAAGTGAGGAATAAAATTTGACAGACTTGATTAACAGTGAAAAAAGGTGCTGTGATTATTTGCTCTATATGCTTGCCCATGCTTACAATGCATTAAAGTGTTTTGAAAGAAGATTTGGGACTTGACTATACAGTATAGGTTCATATCTCACTTGATTGACATACATGCACTTTTCAGTGATGACAAATTAACTGATGATAGATGATAACATCACCATTATATGAATTTTGTGTTCCTCAAGTTATTAATAAAAAATCCACAGTAGTTCTAATACACAGTGCTATAAGAATCTGGGAAAAAGTTGGATCTAATTGTGCTTATCCTAATTCCCAGGTTTATTCAAAGCTCCTATGTATATCGCTGTACAAACAATTTGGCATCCAAAAACTTTGGCTTGTTTGTACCATCCATCTAACATGGGGAGGCCCAGTCAAATTGTCATTATGTACATGTTTGTTGTATTTAGAGGAGTTTCAGGGCTAGTGTTTGTCCAACATTTCAATGCGGGGCTTGCGTCAGAAATGGAGTTTGGTCGGCTCTCTTTTATTAGGTCACATATTTTGATGCAGTGTTTGCCTTAAAAATAGATCCAGACCGGTATACCGTCTCTTTTATTCAGTGCACATATTTCTATGTGTAGTGTTTGTGTTAAAATTAGCACATGATTCTTTTATTCAGTGCTACATCAATTAAGATGGCATAATCCCAGGTACTTTACCAGTAAGTGTCTGCCACTGAATTCTGGAATAAATTTTGACAGACTTGATTAACAGTAAAAGAAGGTGTCGCGATTATTTGCTCTATATACTTGCCCATGCTTACAATTTATTTGAAGCATTTTGAAAGAAGATTTAGGACTATATAGGTTCACATCTCAGTTGACTGACATACAAATTTCAGTGATGACAACTTAACTGATGATAACATCACCATTTTATGATATTTTGTGTCCCTCAAGTTATTGATAAAAAAATTCCAAAGCGCTTTAAGAAAGGAAAACGTTAGACCTAATTGTGCTTACCCTAATTCCCAGGTTTATTCTAAGCTCCTATGCCTATGTGTATATGGCTGTACAAATAAATCAGCATCTAAAAACTTTGGCTTGTCTGCAGCATCCATCTAACATGGGGAGGCCCTGTCAGTACAAATGTTTGTTGTATTTAGAGGAGTAGGCATTCAACATAATTTTAGAGCAAGTGTTAATCCAACATTTCAATGCCTTGTTTGCGTTAGAAATGGAGCCTGGTAGCTCTTGGTCGGCTCTTTTATTAGGTCACACATAGCAATGCAGTGTTTCTGTTAAATATAGATCCAGGCTGTCTCTTTTATATGGTGCACGCATTTCAATGCAGTGTTTGTGTTAACGTTAGAGTGTGATTCTTTTATTCAGTGGTACATCAATTTAGATGGCATAATCCGGGGTACTTTACCAGTAGGTGTCTGCCTCTAAATGGAGGAATAAATTGTGACAGACTTGATGAACAGTGAAAGAAGGTGTCGAGATTATTTGCTCTATATACTTGCCCATTCTTACAATGCATTTGAGGCATTTTGAAAGAGGATTTAGGACTCGACTATAAAATGTTTGTTGTATTTAGAGGAGTAGTCATTCAACATAATTTTAGAGCTTAATTTAGTGTTAATCCAACATTTCAATGCAGTGTTTCCGTTAGAAATAGAGCTTGGTCGGCTCTTTTATTAGGTCACACATAGCAATGCAGTGTTTGTGTGAAAAGTAGATCCTGACCATCTCTTTTATTCAGTGCACACATTTCAATGCAGTGTTTGCATTAAAATTAGAGCGTGATTCTTTTATTCAGTGCTACATCAATTGTGACCGTCCACCCCAAAACAGCAGTAAATGCCAGCTCTTGTCATTTTCACTTTTTTAATTATTTGCAGAGACCATGCTTTAAGGATTAAAACGACACCTTAATGAACTTCACACGATTTTCAGAAGTCAAGTTATGGTCCACCAAAGGTTGTCAGGGAGTAAAACGTATAACTGAGACAAACGCGTTCAAAGATTAGTAAGCCCTATATTTTCTGTTGATCGTCTTAAGAATATGCCAATTTATTTCACATGTCCTATCATTTTCTTGAAATGAAACTTTGCTGGTATTTTGAAGTAAGCACTAGGATTGTGAATCTGTCAAAAAATCATTTTCGTCAAATTATGACCTTGACATGTATTTTTACCTGTAGCGCAAAATAAAGTTTCTGGCATTTACTGCTCATACGGGCTGGACGGTTACAATTTAGATGGCATAATCCCAGGTACTTTACCAGTAGGTGTCCGCCACTGAATTGAGGAATAAATTCTGACAGACTTGATTAACAGTGAAAGAAGGTGTCACAATTATTTGCTCTGTATACTTGCCAATGCTTACAATGCATTTGAAATATTTTGAAAGAGGATTTAGGACTTGACTATACAATGTTTGTTGTATTTAGAGGAGTAGTCATTCAACATAATTTTAGAGCAAGGGTTAATCCAACATTTCAATGCAGTGTTTGCGTTAGAAAT
>JXSR01S073434.1:36543-51848 GCA_000969725.1 Ophiothrix spiculata
ACAAGGTTTGTTTGTTGTATTTAGAGGAGTAGTAATTCAACATCTTTTTAGGGCTAGTGTTAGTCCAACATTTTAATGCAGTGTTTGCGTTAGAAATGGAGCTTGGTCAGCTCTTTTATTAGGTCACACATAGCAATGCAGTGTTTGCGTTAAAGTAGGTCCTGGCTGTCTCTTTTATTCAGTGCACACAGTTTAATGTAGTGTTTGTGTTTAAATTAGAGTGTGATTTTTTTATTCAGTGCTACATCAAGTTAGATGGCATAATCCCAGGTACTTTACCAATAGGTGTCTGCCACTGAATTGAGGAATACATTTTGACAGACTTGATTTACTGTGAAAGAAGGTGTCATGATTATTTACTCTATATACTTGCCCATGCTTACAATGCATTTGAAGTTTTTTGAAAGAAGATTTAGGACTTGACTATACAATGTGTGTTGTATTTAGAGGAATAGTCAGTCAACATTATTTTAGAGCAAGTGTTAGTCCAACATTTCAATGCAGTGTTTGCGTCAGTAATGGAGCTTGGTCGGCTCTTTTATTAGGTCACACATAGCAATGTTTGCGTTAAAGTAGATCCTGGTCGTCTTTTTTATTCAGTGCACACATTTCAATGTAGTGTTTGTGTTAAAATTAGAGCATCATTCTTTAATTCAGTGCTACATCAATTTAGATGATATCTTCCCACAAAAGTACAATACAAACCTTTATAAAGTTGCTAGGGAGTAATTTATGGTAAGGTTGTTGAATTCCACAGTTGACAAATTAGATGTTGCCTGGTCAGGCAACATGTTGCCACATTGGGAAATATTGCCTGTTCAGGCAGTCAGACCGGACTGTTTAACATATATATGTAAAAATAAAAAAATCAATGGAGCATTTACTATTTTACAAGCACCTGACTTTTTTTAGCTTTTCCTATACTTATGTGTGGTAAATCAGCTGATTTTTTTGGAAAATATGTACTTTTTGAAATGCCTATATCTCAAAAACGAGCACTGTGACCTATATTTTTTTATTTCACATTCGTTATCAGCACAAATAAATCTACAAAATACTAAATTTTTAAGAAAATCAATGGAGATTTTTCATATCTGAGAAATCCCCTTAAATAGAAAGGTGAAGGTAAACTTCAGCAGATAAAGAATCATTAGTACAACTTGCCACAAGGCAGGTCATGTACTTACAGCGATTTTACCTTTGTACTTGCAAATTATTTCACTGCTTACCGCTTGGCTTCCGTGTTTACAATATCATGAAATGTTGCTGTCAATTGAATCATGTTTAAATTACACTTCATCCAGTGCGTTCTATCCACAGTTGATAACATTCATACTTGTGCGTGTTCATGCATAAATTTCTTAGTGATTTATTTGTTTGTTGAAGAATATATGGAGTGACAAATTATTGACAGTATTTACAACTTCTTTTCCAAGAGAAAAATAACTCTCACTTTTATATGCCTTGTGTTTGTCTCAAATAACCATAATAGTTAAAAGTATTTAAATATTTTTAGAAAATAAGGAAATAAAAGGTACTAAGCATAAGAGGATATATAATTTTGTGGAGCTGGTGTGATTTATTGTTGCCTCACAGTCATTTCAGTTGGAACAATATGGCAAAAGTAGGTAGCATGCATTGCCCAATGGTTGATAGTATGCCTTAGGTCTGAATAAGGCATAAATAAATCTCTGTGCCGAGGGTTGCTTACAGATTTAATCACTTAGATTTCATATTTCTTTACTTTTGTATTGGGTATCTTCATTCAAAATGATCAGGATTCTGTTGCTAAAAGGCTTGTGTCATCTCGGTGTGTCATAAATCAATGAATTTGAAGTTGCCATCAATATCTGTCAAAAGAGTCTACTAAAATCGTAATAAATCATGCTGTATTTTGATTACAGAAAATAGCTCATTTGTTTCTTTGATAACAGCTTGGGGGAGCAATTGGAGCTCAAACAGTTGGAGCTCGAAACACATAGGATAGATAGATCGATCCAGATATTAACATGCTCAATAGTATAATTAGAGTATCTACATGTTGTATCGCAATGTGAAAATCCGTAAAAGATAAACGTTATTTGCTATCTACTCATCATAGCACATAAATCACGATGAAACCACCAAATTTCAAAGATTTTTTTCAAATTGATATGATCTCAGATAACAGTTTCCAATAGTGATCATAAAAGCTAACTATTGCATGCGACCTTTCTCTCTCCTTCACAATACAATATAATACGATACAAAAATGGAATTTATATAGCGCCTAAAACCAATGCAATTTTACTAAGGCGCTTTGGCACAGAGAAAAAAAACTACTTCACCCTACATGGCGTCACACCACAATAGAGCTTCCCATTGACTTACTGTACAAAATGGCTTCCTTAAAACACCCGAGAACTCAATAATAAAGCAACTGGTTGCTTCAACACTGCCTTTTCTCAGATGATTATGATCTGTTCTAGCATAAAATGATGATAAAAGTACACCTTCAAGGCAAAAATTTCAAGAAACTGGACGTTGAAGTATAACGCTCCCTATCACCGACAGCCGAATTTTGTATTTCCAGAATCAAGCGCAAATTAAGGAAAACCCTTTAAATTTTACCAAATAAATCTGGAGATCAAAAATGGCATCAGATCATCTTTAAATAAACCTAACTTTATAATAAGAACAAAATATTGACCAAACATATTGCCCTTCTATACGTTTTGAAGTCCTGTTTTTAGAAGGGCAGTCAATTTTGCCGATTTTAGAAATGCCAGATTGCGAGTGCTAATTATTTAGTGTAGTGCGCCCACATGATGCCTCAGTTAAAATCTCTTTAGTGGTGCTACACACCAGCAATGTGTGTCATTCCTTACCACTTTAGCTCACTTTCTTCATCTTTAACCTGATGATTTATTTCCAACCATCTCCTTTTCAAGCTATAATCATGAAGGGCTGTTACCACAAACACTTCAAAATAGAATAAATAAAATTACCCATTTATTTATAGGACATATGGAAAAGTGGTCTCTTCTGTCTATACTCAAAATAACCCAATGATATAACATATAGGCAAATTGGGGTTTTTTGACTTTCGCATGGCATAAAAAAAAATAAGCATTATTTGTCTTAGCTTTGCCTTTAGTTCCACACAACATATATTTAGAACCATTCCCCCGAAATGTTGTCCAATTCGGTTGAGAAACGTCGTCGTTACGAAGTTAGAACACTCTTGTCCCTGTCTAAAATAATCCACATTATAACATTGGCGGTATATGATTTGTGCTATTTTGGTCTATACCTGGGGTGCAAGTAGGCCCTCATTTTATATGTCCAACACTATAAATTGGCAGGCTCCGCTTTTTATTCCATGAAGAAAATATTAATCTACTTGAAACTTTTTAAAGTGTTGTAATCGGTCAATATTTGGCGCCGTTATGATGTAAAAACACATCAACAGTCATGCGACCTATTTTTACACTGTTGAGGAAGAAGCATGCAGAACAAATAGGTACTCACTGAACTGGAACAATTACTCACAGACTGTTTGTGTGCATTGTACATGTTAATGCTAAGTCATTATATGAGATATTTCATTGAAATCTTTTCGATATGTGAACTTAAACAAAATTATACAGTTTGTTAACAGCCATGGGCTGTTTACATGATATGTGTAATGGTTGCATGTGGAATGCAAATTTGTCATTAGTCTGACTTTGATGAATATTCTGTGTTTAAATTTTGATATTCTATTTCTGAGGCAAAATGCTATTGACACTTCAGAAATGTCAACAACTTACTAGAATAATTGAAATGCCTATCTAAGTCAAAGTAGAATTATATTCAGTGATGTCTTTCTTAGAAGCTGCTATACAGACTTGATGCTGCCATGAATTTATAACCATAGATGCTGCACTTTTAATTTCTTTTGGTAGATAGGTAAAACAAAATCATGGAATTTGATTAAATTGAAACAAGAAGTTTGAGAAAACAACAGCAAAGAATTATGATATTGTAGCGCTAATGCTTAACCTCCCCCCCCCCACACACACACACACTTTTTCATCTTGAAGACTAGGAAATCATAAAAAGCAGTTCAAGCGGTATAGGCAGAAATTTTGTCAAAACAGTAAATATGTCAATTCATCAAAGCATCAAATTTTCTTGTATTCTTAAAAAAAAATCAAGAATATTGTCTTAACTTATTATTGTTATTTTCATTTTTCTCACTATTTTTAATCTAATTTCATCCAACTTTAATTTTCTCTATTTTAATTAGGAACTCTACCATATTTGTCTTCCATAAACAATACAGAGTACATAGAAATTATAAAAGAATGATTGTTCTTTAAGATAGTACATACTCTGGAACTCGCAATGCCATCATTGGAACACAATCTATGTTAACCAACACTAACAAATCCCTAATGCATTTTATTGAAACAGACATAGAAGTATTTACCATTCCTGCTCAGGAAATGTTATCAAGCTTTTAGCTTTCAAATGTGATTTATTCCAGCAAGTAGCTATATAAACCATGACTTATTTCAACAAGTTGCCAAAAAGAAAGATTTTGTTCACGCTTACTTGTACATAAAATGTAAAGAAATACTCACTTAAGCTTACACGTACTACATGGGTGTTAAATATTTGTCCGAGTAAAGAATGGTACTGAAATCAGACTATGCAAGTCTAGACATTCCAAATTCTGAAAGCAAATTTTAAGGTTCTACTAAACCAATACAATCAAGAAATGAGCAAGAAAGATGATATCCATCCTTGTTGTAGGTTCAGACAAAATGGCATCTGACACAAGCAAAAAGCTTCTGTTTAAGGATTAATGACTGTTTTATTTACCTGTAAACAAGTTTTTTTACATGATGACCAAGCTCCATTTCTGATGCAAACACTGCATTGAAATTTTGGATTAACACTTGCCCTAAAATGATGTTGAATGACTACTCAGTACTCTGCTAAATACAACAAACATTTGCATGACAATTTGACTGAGCCTCCCCTTGTTAGATGGATGCTGCAGACAAGCCAAAGTTGTTGTATGCTGAATTATTTGAACATATAAACCTGGGAATTAGGGTAAGCACAATTAGATCTATATTTTTCCTTTTCTTATAGCACTTGTAAGAACTACTGTGGAATTTTTTGTCAATAACATGAGGGGCACAAAATATCATATAATAGTGATGTTATCATCAGTTAAGTTGTCATCACTGAAAATTGTATGTCAATCAACTGACATGTGAACCTATATAGTCAAGTCCTAAATCTTCTTTCAAAATACTTCAAATGCATTGTAAGCATTGGCAGGTATATAGAGCAAATAATCGTGACACCTTCTTTCACTGTTAATCAAGTCTATCACAATTTATTCTAGATCTGGTTCGCTAGATGTTTTGGCGAACCAGATCTGGTGCTTAGCCCGGACTGTTCAAAGGCAGACACCTACTGGTAAAGTACCTCGGAATATGCCATCTAAATTGATGTAGCACTGAATAAAAGAATCATGCTCTAATTTTAACACAAACACTTTATTGAAATGCATGCACCATATAAAAGAGACAGCCCAGATCTATTTTTAAGGCAAACACTGCATTGAAATGTGTGACCAAAAAAAGAGCCGGCCAGGCTCTACTTCTGATGCAAACACAGCATTGAAATGTTGGACTAACACTTGCCCTGAACAATGTTGAATGCCTCCTCCTCTAAATACAACAAACATTTGCATTGACAGGCATCCCCTTGTTAGATGGATGGTGCAGACAATCAGGTTACACAAAGTTTTTAGATTCTGAATTATTTTTACAGCTCTGTATAACGAACTTAGAATAAACCTGGGAATTACCATGGATATTTGATCAATTACTCGAGGGACATTTAGTGTGCGAGAGGTCCCAATACAAGTTTTGATATCTTAAGTAAGAACTCCTTTTTTATAGCTAACAAAAAGTTTTTGCCTCATTTTGTCTCTTGCATATTGTCAAATCATTGCAGACTGCAGGGAGTTAAGTGCTCGGATAATTATGTAATGCGTATTATATCTGAGTGTAATTTTTCACCACACAGACATCAAATTCATAAAATTTACCACTAAAAATTTAAGTTTTGTCAACTTTTATGAAAAGTAATGCGTCAAAATCTGAAAAATGGATGAAGAATTTGCTAGCTTTTAAAGCACACGAACATCAAGGGTTAAGCATTAGTGGTACCATATCAGGTTTTTGTTTTTTGTTTTCCTCAAACTTCTTGTTTCGATTTAAGGGGATAGGTGCACCCAAAATCTTTTTTTTTTTAAACTGAAAATGGTAGGGACTTCATATTTGGGTATATGACACATCTCTTGTTTTCCATGTACACATATTTTCAGTGTAGTGTTTGTGTTAAAATTAGAGCGTGATTCTTATATTCAGTGTTACATCAATTTAGATGGCATAATCTCAGGTACTTTACCAGTAGATGTCTGCCATTGAATTGAGTAATAGATTATTATAGACTTGATTAAAGCTGAAAGAATGTTTGCGATTATTTGCCGTATATACTTGCCTAGATGTTTAAAAGGCATTTGTGAAGTAAAAGACATTGTTGAATCTGACTGTACATGAATTTAGCTCAGAATATCACACAATAAAACAATTTTAATAGTGTTGAAGAGATCTATATGTAAAATAACTTGTGTATATGTAAATAAAAAAGTTCCTGACGAATTAAGTATAAAGCTGCGTAACAAAATCATGACTCCAAATTTACTGCACTATGAAGTACAAGATATTGATCACCTGATATAGGATGGCAGATTCTGTTAGCAGAAGTTGTTAAAATGTATTGGTTTAGTGGTACCATAAAATTTGCTTTCAGAATTTGGAATGTCTAGACTTGCATATTCTGATCTCAGTACCATTCTTTACTCGGACAAATATTTAACACCCATGTAGTAAGTAAGCTGCAGGCGTCACACCACAATAGGGCTTCCCATTGACTTACTGTACAAAATGGCTTCCTAAAAACACCCGAGAACTCAATAATAAAGCAACTGGTTGCTTCAACACTGCCTTTTCTCAGATGATTATGATCTCTTCTAACACAAAATGATGATAAAAGTACACCTTCAAGGCAAAATTTTCGAGAAACTAGACGCTGAAGTATAACGCCCCCTATCACCGACAGCCGAATTTTGTATTTCCAGAATCAAGCGCAAATTAAGGAAAACTCTTTAAATTTTACCAAATTAATCTGGAGATCAAAAATGGCATCAGATCATCTTTAAATAAACCTAACTTTATAATTAGAACAAAATATTAACCAAACATATTGCCCTTCTATACGTTTTGAACTCCTGTTTTTAGAAGGGCAGTCAATTTTGCCGATTTTAGAAATGCCGGATTGCGAGTGCTAATTATTTAGTGTTGTGCGCCCTGCAGTGAGTATTTCTTTACATTTTATGTACTTGTAAACATGAACAAATCTTTCTGTTTTGCAACTTGTTGAAATATGTCATGGTGTATATAGTTACTTGCAAGAATAAATCACAGCTGAAAGCTAAAAGCTTTAGAACATTTCCTGAGCAGGAATGGTAAATACTTCTTTGTCTGTTTCAATAAAATGCATTAGGAATTTGTCAATGTTGGCTAACATAGTTTGTGTTCTATTTATGACATTGAGAGTTCCAGTATGTAACATCTTAAAGACCAATCATTCTTATATATCATTTTGATGTACTCTGTATTGTTTATGGAAGACAAAAATGGTAGAGTATACTAAAAGAAAAGAGAGAATTAAAGTTGGATGAGATTTAAAAAAAATGGTGAGAAAATGAAAAACAGTAATGATAAGTCAAGACAATATTCTTGATTTTTTAAGAATACAAGAAAATGTGATTCTTTCATGAATTGACATATTAACTGGTTATGGCCAAATTCCTGACTATACTGCTTGAACTGCTTTTAATGATTTTCTGCTAAATTTGATTGGATTTATTCAAATGTCTGAGTTAAAATGAATTTCTATTAAAGGTACATTGCAATTTCATAATTTTATCCTTAGGTGATTTACATTTCTACCAAATATTGAGAAATTATGATCTAAACCTCCAGAAATATCAGAAAGTATAATTTTGTTTGCAAGTTGACCTAAAAGAGTGTTTTGATTCAATAAGTCAGGAAATCATGGAAATAGGCTAAGTTTCATTTTGTAAAACTTGCATATTTCCCTCTGTTTGCACCAATTAGTGCTTTGAGGGGTTTGACTCCCTGTATGTGTTTTCAATCCATGCTTGCTTCCACAGGTTCCTCTCTGGGTACTCTAAAATCTGATACCTACGTACCCGGGTACGTACCAATGTGTTTTAACTGAATAATACATACACGTAGTTACAAGATTTCCAAATTGGGATTTAAAAGCTCCTTAGCTGGTTACAAAATCAGAGACATAATAAGCAAAGTTCTTAGTATTGCATTGGTAAAAGCTATTAAGATGTCAATGATTCCGTCTCTATCACATTAGCCATGTATCAGGAGATGTGTTCTAAACTTACAGGGTGCATGCATTGGAAATCTTTACCAAGAGGTCATTAACCCTGTATGAAAACTAGCTGCTTATTGGCTTATGATGGGATTTTCTTAGCTGATCAACCAATAGGATATGTTGTTAGAGTGGTAGGTTGTCTTGAAATGTTTACTAGATGTTGTTAACCTTTAGGGTAAATGATCATCAGCCAACTATGCACTTGTAATTCTAGTAAATCCCCTGGTATTTTGAGTTCTATCTAGTATAGCAGCATCAGACATCAGTTCCAGAAATTTGACACAGAAAAAGCTAAGTATTATGCAATTCTGGTAATTGTACAATGTCTCTCTTGTTTCAGACATTGGTCTCTGAACTTTGGTATAGAATTAGCTAATTGCATTATAGTTGGGTCTAATTCTGGAAAATCCAATGTTTGTCTTTTTGGTTCTTCCTAGAAATAGCAGCTTCAGACATCACTTCCAAGACTTTCTTACAGAAATAGAAATGGCATTGATATATGATCTGTGCATTGGAACTATATTTGTAAGTTCTTGGTATTCCATTGGTAGATGCTATTAAGATGTCAATGATTCCGTCTTTATCACATTAGCCATGTATCATGAGATGTGTTCTAAACTTACAGGGTGCTTTGCATTGCAAAGCTTTACCAAGCGGTCATTAACCCTGCATGAAAACAACCTGCTAATTGCCTTATGATGGGATTTCTTAGCTGAGCAACCAATAGAATATGTTGTTAGAGTAGTAGGTTGTCTTTAATGTTTACTAGAAGGTTGTTAACCTTTAGGGCATATTACCATCAGGAAACTTCTAGTAAATCCTCTATAATTTGGGTTCCTCCTAGTATAGCAGCATCAGACATCAGTTTCAGAAATTTGATACAGAAACGCTAATTACTATGCAATTCTAGCAATTGTACAATGTCTCTCTCTTTTTTTTTCTAGTTGTAGCAGTATCAGACATTGGTTCCTGAACTTTGGTATAGAATTAGCTAATTGCATTTTAATTGGGTCTAATTCTGGAAAATCCAATGTCTGTCATTTTGATTCTACCTAGAATTAGCATCATCAGACATGGTTTCCAAGAATTTCTTACAGAAATAGAAATGACAATGATATCTGATCTCTGCATTGAAACTATATTTGTGCACTGAAATTAACTGCTATGTTTATAGGTGTAGTTCTAGTAAATCTCCTGGATTCTTGGGTTGGGTTCCTAGTAATAACAGTATGAGACATTGGTTCTGGGATTTGGGTACAGATTGGGGTAAACATAGATAGAAATGAGAGCTAATGTGATTGGTTAGAAATAGCAGCATCAGACATGGCTTCCAAGACTTTTGTACAAAAATAGAAATGGCAATGAAATCTGATATGTGCATGCTAGGTTTATAGGTGTAGTTCTGGTGAATTCACACTCATGGATTCGTAGATTGTGTTTCTAGTAATAACAGTCAGACATTGATTCTTGGACTTGGGTACAGATTGAGGAAACCATAAATGTGACCGTCCACCCAAAACAGCAGTAAATGACAGCTCTTGTCATTTTCACTGTTTTTATTATATGCAAAGACCATGCTTTAACAATTTAAATGACACCTTAATGAACTTCACACGATTTCCAGAAGTCAAGTTATGGTCCGTCAAAGGTTGTCAGGGAGTAAAACGTATTAAACTGAGATAAACGCGTTCAAAGATTAGTAAGCCCTATATTTTCTGTTGATCGTCTTAAGAATATGCCAATTTATTTCACATTTCCTATAATTTTCTTGAAATGAAACTTTGCTGGTATTTTGTAGTAAGCACTAGGATTGTATCTGTCAAAAAATCAATTTCGGCAAATTATGACCTTGACATGTATTTCTCACCTGTAGCGCAAAATGAAGTTTCTGGCATTTACTGCTCATACATGCTGGACGGTCATAAAATGGTAACGAGAGCTAATGAGAATGGTTTAGTAATTGGTATGAGGACTTGGCACAGATTGAGCATATTCTAGGTGGAAATGATATTGATCTAATCTGTGCTTTTAAGCTAAGCAGGTTTCTTTTTCTTTTTTTCTTAACTCTTTTATAAAACTTCGAGGACCAGTCGTGACTTTTTATTACACGTCAGATATTTGATGCCAAATGAGCTTCAGATACAAGCCAATTAGACTTGAAGTAAACAATATTTAAGTCTGTCTGTTTAATGCAAAACTGAATATAAAGTTAACTTGACATAAACATGATCCTGTCAGCAAATGTGATATCTGATTACTTCTAACATTACCACAAAGTATTTGAACTATTTCAGTTTAGACGGTTCTAAGGATACAGACACCTTGGTATGTTAACTTGTATATGGTTTGATTAGATTTGTACTTCAGATTTGATAATTTGATATTTAATGATAGGGACTGTTGGTACTAATTTATCACTTCTCCCCAGTTCATAAAAGGAAATGCACTTTGCATTTTTCATTCTACATATATCTTATTATTGATGTTATTAGATTTCCTACGTATCATGAACATCTAAATGCAAAAATTCATGGAGTGAACAAGCTTATCACCTTGCGTAGTATAAAGTCTTATCTTTTCACACGATCGCAGAGTCTGTCACAAACTATTTTAGTTGTCACACATGCTCTCGATGTATGCACCCTGCAGATTTGCAGCAAATTTAATGATTTCAAAAATGTATCATCATATTGTTCTTCAAATGAAAACCTGAACTAGGAATGAAACATCTGGACTAGTTCCTTTCAGTAGGTTTGCACAGATCTGCATAATACATTTTATTACAGCTTTTCTGCAAATATACATTCATAATAAAATTATTAATTAATTACCTCTTAAAATGAAATGTCACTTGTGAGATTTATACATTTTGAAGTAAAAAAATTATGAATAGAAGTGCAATAAAAGATAGATATGCTTTCGGGGTGATCTCTTTGATGCCAAGTGTATTTTCATTCACAGAAATCCAGTAAGAGCGAATCACTTTTAATAGATAGCATTGAATTATTGAAAGAGAAAAGAGTTATTTGTTGCCAATGGGAATGATGGAGAAGTGTTTTCAAGTAAGACTTGAGTGGGACAATGCCACTTAGATGCCAGGAGAGAGCTTAAACTTATAACATTGGAGATATGATATGTGACCTTGCATAAAGTTCCGAACTTTTCATTGTTCAACATCAAGAGTTTTAAGATTTCAAGAGATTAAACCTCATATGTGTGCTCCTCTTGCAAAATGAGAGGAAAGTTGCAAATCTACATTTTGAATAAATGGCATCTAAAGTAGAAATAGGGTGAAAAAGACAAATTTCATTTTTTAACATAAAACACCTTCTTGCTTAAGTGTTTACCTATATCTAAAGTTTTGAAGGTCAACTTTGCCTGGAAGTGCAATTATTCACGGTTAATTGATTGCATGTTGTTATATACACTGTAGCAGTCAGTATCTTTGAAATCGATTTGCAGCTTATTTCTATTGCAATATACTCAGTGGACTGCTTAGGATTTCGATCTCTAAATGAAGAATGGAGAAAGAGAGTGTGACATATTATACATCATTCAAAAGCTGAGATTATAGAAAATTAAAATATGTCATAAACTCAAATTTTGAAATTTGTGACTTTTCTCTCATTTTGCCAGAGCACCCCTCATATGAGAAATTTAAGTTTCATAATGTTTAAAGCCTAATAATAAAACTGAAACTTTAAACAAAACAAAACTTGGCTTTAAATGTAGACAAAATGGCTATGCATAATGCAGATTTTCTCCAGAAAAGATGTAGACTGCTTCCATATGACGCAGCTTGAGTCTGGATTATATGAATTTCATGAAATAGTTGTAACATGCTATTTCTCAACTCACAGGTCAATGAAAGGAAGATGGAGATAGCAAATGATTTTTAAAAATGCTTGATTTTAGTGTTAAATAATACCAAGATAGCGCTAGATCGTCTTAGGGGAGACACGTAAACTAATCGGCAATGTGGTTCAGATATCTGCACCAGTAGGAACAGTCTATTTCTCCACTAATCTTACACATATCGATAATTCGTCTTATCCAGGCATTTGGTTGTGTGCCTGTGTACTATATCTATGGTTTTAAACAGCGTTCGAATTAAGGAAAAAAACATGGTTGTCCCACAGACAACCAGGTTGTAATTTTTAGTTGTCCGTCAGAAATTTGGTTGTCCGTAATTAAAAACAAAATTTTCACACTTATTTCACAAATTGTGGACGATATAATTACTTAGACTACGCACAGTGCGATCAGGGAATTGAAGTAAAATGCTCAAAAATTATAGAATTTATAGGAGGTTCCAGGTTTGAAATAAACTTGCTAAGAAGTATGTTTTGACTTTGAAAAATTATGGTTGTCCGCCGGACAACCGCAGCATTAATTTAGGTTGTCCGGCGCTAGATTCGGTTGTCCCGGGCAACCGGACAACCAGAATTTCGAACGCTGTTTTTAATGCATCAAATTGAATATGTTCCAGCCAGATGCCCACAATTTGACTTTACCATCTTGTTCAGATAACTGCAAGCTGTTGCTGATTAGTTTACGTGTCTCCCCTTACCAGTATAAATGGTAACTTATCAAACCCCAATTCAAGTTCAAATTCAAGTTGTCACCATAGTAAGATTTTATATTTTTATAGCACATTGCAAGATTTTTAATCTAGATTTTTGTCCTCTTGAAAATATATGTCAATACCTCTCATATATGCGGTGTGTTTTCATCATTGTCTATTGATAAACATGTGTAAACTACTTTTTTGAAGGATATATTTTGAACTCAAACTGAACCCGATATTCTTGAAAACCAGGAGATGTGATTGTAAACTGTGAAGTGATTTAAAGAATCAACTTGTTGCCTACTTGAGAAAGTGAAAGATGTTTTAATGCCCACTGTAGAGATACAGTTGGAGGAGAAACAGTAGTCTAGATTTCTTCTGGTGTGTTTTAATTTTAGCTTTGTGGCATGAATTAATATCCTCATATAATGGAGTTCCAAGAACGCTGTTCTTGGAAAAATAAAAAGTGTTTTATATTGTCCCTTATCCACATTTTGAGCCATATTTCAATGCAAATTTTATATAACACCACTGCCAGATGTCAACATTTAAGGTGGCTTGGCACATAAGGTATTCCTCTTTTTATTTTTTGCTTAATTTTTTGATATATGGTGTTGTTATCATATGTGCTGATCACATTTTTTAAATAAAAAAGGCGGTCACCAACTTGGTTTTTGAGAAAAATCAATTTAAGAAAAACCAGTATGTTTTGCCACTTTTTACCACTGACTTCTATGGTAAAGTAAAAAAAGAATAAGCTAAAAAACAGAAAAACTGCTGTGTTTTTTCTCTCTTTTTCACATATGTTTTGTCTTTATATAGTTCTTTTACAATTATAATAAAAAAATATGGTCACCGACTTACTTTTTGAGATATTATGTAAACTTAAGCAAAAAATTGACATTTCTTAACAATGATAAACACCCTTGGGCACTGTACATTTTGAGACCTGCACACAAACAAATTGGTGAATATAAGAATAACGCAGTGTAAGATAGTGTTCAATTAAAACGAATGATACAGTACGCCAGAAAGTACACAAAAATTTCTGGATTAAACCTTTGAAATTGTGTCCAACACCTCTGGTATCAGCTCATGTGTCCAACACCGTTTCTTTGCTAAACCATGTTAATATTGGGTCAAATACCTGATTTGCATTCTTGTATTAATAAATTTAAAAAGCATCTTTCAACTTATCAAAATTCTAAAAGCAAATAATAATTTACTACAATAATTTTGACATGTTTCTGTCTTAAATAAAATAGGGGTTTAGTGAAAATATTAAAGCTTACTAAAACTGTAGCAATCACCACTACTTGATACAATAAATAACCCTGCCAAAGTAAAGTGAATTTCACTCTTGAAGATTCAAATTCCCATCTGCTAGCACAAGTGTCAAAAGTAGCTCTTCAGACTTACACAAGATGACATAAGCACACTTTATACTTCCTTTAATATAGCGCACAGTGCTCTAGATATGTGGGAAGGCGTCGCTATCTACTGGTGATAAGCAGAAACTACACAGAGTAATTTATTACTGTGATTAATGGTTAAAATGTCACTGCTTAAAGGGTTAAGTAATATAAATAATTTTTCATGAATCATACATAAATGAAACCCCATATTTGTTTTCAATTTTGAAAATCGAAACCATTAAAGTCATGGTATTTTTGAAGAAATTAGATGTTGTTAAAACTTAACAAATTTGAGCAAAGTGTGACAATTGTTTGAGAGGTCCAGCATCTTTCGAGCATTCTATCTCCGCCATTTTCGCACAAAGTTTCACAAGTCAGGTCTTTTATGAAAGTGCAAAGGTGCAGCAATAAAATGTATATTTCAGAAACGTTCAGAATTATCAGACTATGTGGCACACTGCTGATTTAAAGATATGGTGCGTTTCTTTTTGTGTGAGATATAGATAAAAGCAGTCATATCTTACTTGGGAAACCCTAGCTTAAAATATGCAATTTGAGGTTTTGTATGCATGATTTCACTATATTACATTTTTATCAACTGTTGATAGCAGGATCTGATGAAAACACAAAATCTCACAAAGATATTTACTACATTAACTTTGCTATCTGCTGATGATAGTGTGATCCAGATGAAATCACAACATGTCACAAAGCTATTTCCAAATTAACTTTACTACCTGCTGATGATAGCATGATTGAAGTGACACCACAAAATCTCACAAAGATATATTAAATTA
>JXSR01S073435.1:24281-40469 GCA_000969725.1 Ophiothrix spiculata
ATCAAATTACTCAGTGTGTGCGTAAAGCAAAATTGTGTTCAAGGGCAAGAAAGATGAAATTTCGCGATGCAGCTGGATGAAGCCGCATTAGGCTACTGCATCGAGCAGGGCGGCTGAATCGAGTAGCCTACTGGATCGAGCCATTCTCCCGAACTGTTTATATTGATCTATGACTTTTCAAAGCTCTGAACATTTTGAACCTTGAAAAATTATAATTGTATGTTTTCAATATCATACGATGGAAGTTAGCGAGACATGGTTTCTTTTATTGATCTGCTGGTTTTGACCACATCCTTTGTAGTCATATTTGAAAGTATGAAAAGTTTTAGATTATTATTGAGGAAAATGTGAAAGCTCTTAATTTGGTTGTTTTGAATCACAATTTGAGATATGAAATGATTATTTTTTTTTCATGACATTCTAGTATTTTCCTATGTAAGTAACAGTTATACATAGCTAAATTGGGAAAATTCAAATTAAAACAATTTTTTAAAAAGGAACTTATTACTTATTACTTATTACTTATTAACTTATACTTTTACTTGAAAAACAAATTAATGTATTTAAAGATAGAGAAACTGATTTAGTCACAAATTCAACATGTACATTTTTATTATTTTAATGAAGGACCATTACCAACATTCCAACCTACATATAGTTTGGTGTGCATACATTGAGCCGATCATATGTTATATAAGCAAACATTTGTCTGAACTTACCCATATGAAACTGCATAACATTCATTTTGATAAAGTAAAAGTAAACTTTTCAGTAATAAGCTTTTTTTTTACTATATCTTTAAGCTTCTCTCTAAAGAAGAAATTCATGAGTTTATGAAAAAAACACGAGTTTCTTTAGTATCAGAATCTCTGATTTGGTAATTAGGGGAAATCAAAAAGTGATCATGTCACAGACCTTTACAAATGACAAATAAATAATAAATCCAAAAGTGACAGATTACAAATAAGATACAATGTACTTTAGTTACTTTCTCTTGACTTTCTAATAAATTTGCTGTCATATCAGATCTGAATTAGGTAAATCAAAATGACACATTATGAATCGAAAGTATTTCCTTCTAGTTATCAGGATTATATAGGGTGATATCATTGACCTGATTTAACCTTATCTATATAACAACACGGGGATGGGGGATACTAAAAAACTGGTAGATATATGATGCATGGATTCTCCAATGCAGAAGTTTATGAAACTAATATTTTGAACTTGTGAACTGATTTTTTTTTTAGAATTAAGATATGACCTTAAGCTGAAAACCCACTGTTATTAAAAATTTGGATTAAAATGGAGGTAAGACAGCGGAAGATAAGACTTGAAAAGGGGTTCTGGACTGCAGCGCATAACCATTTCTTCATTGTATATGAGTGGCCCCTTGGGCTTACAACTTGTAGAGTGACAGAAAAGCAGAATAACATGTGGTTATACTGCAGACTTATTCAGGACATGTTGTGGGCTTATATCCAGGGCTACTAGTTGGGAGTGATGCATGTTCTGAAGGCAGTTTTAGGTGATTGTACTCTTGTTTTGTAGTTGTAAAGAGTTTAGGGGCGCACCATTAGCTTTCCAGGGAGGAGCAGGAAGTTTTTCGAAGAAACAAATTTCCCCTCCATAAACAGAAGAAAAAAAAATCACCCCTGAACAAGGAATAGGGAAAAAATAGTAATTTCTAAGAAGAAAATCGCCCCCGAACAGGACACGAAAAAAAAAATCAACCCCGAACCCAACTTCCTGCTCCCCCCTGGAAATCTAATGGTGCACCCCTTAGAGGTGGTCATAACCAACGATGGATTTACAATGGGTTTATGATGCATTTAACACTAGTGAAATCAATCTCTGGCTCTATTGGGTACCTAAGACATGAAGTAGATATAATTTTAGGTGATGGGCGTTATATTGTGAAAAATTGTATGTTTTCAATTTGAATTTGTCTTGAACCTTGTTCAAGTTACATCTGATGGTATCACATTCTATGGAACAGGAATGAAATATTTAGAAGAGCAATTTTACAGACTAGTTATTAAGTGTTAGCCCATGTTTCATTGCTTGAAGAGACCCTATGTGTATTTTGTTTCATGCCTTCCTCTCTACTCTACTCTTTGGCTATCAAATTGTGGTTTGATGGTACCGGGTGGTATCAGGGGAGTACTTAGTTGTAAAACAGGAAATAGGTCAGATTAATGGGATTGGGAATTAATGAGTATTCAGTGCTGATTTTGCCCTTGTCATCATCATCATTGCAATCGTTTGAATGTGGTGATGTCAGTTTCTGTGAGGTACAAACAGGTAAAATAAGGTAATATAGTTAGGAAAACAATTAAGATAAGCCTATTTCAATGGTGATGTTATTGGAAAAGATCAAATTAGAAGTTCATTGATAAAATCATTAGGAGTTAATCCTTCCTACGAAGGCAACTTTTTGGTGGAGTACCCTTTAATCACTGAAATAGGTAGGAAACAAAAATATTTTGATATTGAGAATGTAATTGTCGATGAAAATCATTGTTCAATATGCCCTTGTCTGAATCAACGAGGTTGAGTCTGTTGATACCATGTTCCAATAGGTACAAACAGGTACCATAGAAAATGGGTAGGAAAGCAATTATGGGTAGTGGTGATGTTTTTAGAAATGATGAAATTAAAAGTTCATCATGAAAACATAGGTGGAGTTCAACCCATCTACTACAGTAACTTTTGATATCAGGTTCCTAGAGGTACCAATTGGTACCACAGGAAACAGGTAGGCACAGATTATTTTGATTGATAAGAATGTAAATTATCAATGAGAATTCATTGTCCAACTTTCACTTGTCTTAATCATTGAGGTTGAGTCTGATAGTACCAGGATTACAGAGGTACAAACAGGTACCATAGGAAATGGGTAGGAAAGCAGTTATGGATAGTGGTGATGTTATTGGAAATGGTAAAATCAGAAGTTCATCAATGAAAACATTGTTCAGACTTCATCCTAACCATGAAGGTCATTTTTTGTATTGGGTTTCCTGGGGTACCTAGTGGTACCACGGGAAATAGGGAGGAAACAAACTATTTTGATTAGTGGGAATTTCATTGTCAATGAGAATCTCATCCAATTTTGTCTTGTCTTATTCATTTGAGTGTGAGTCAGATGATACCAGGCTCCAGGATGTACGATTAGACATCATACGAAATGTGGGAAATAGGTAGTGATTTTATTGGAAGGACAATTAGGAGTGCATCAGTGAAATAATAAGGTGCAGTTCATTCAGCGGTTATCTGAAAGGATGTGGCTCTTGGTTAGTTCAAAATACACAAATGAGTTTCATTAATTAATCATAACTCACTTGGAGATAAAAACATCTCATAAATTACGGTAAAATTCTCTCTTTTGACAAATTCAGAACCTCTCGCACTTCCAATTTGATGTCCAACAACATCAAACCACTAGATGGGAACTGATGCTTATTTGTATCCCATATGGGTTATGACGTAATTGGACTCGGTGCTTGTTCGGTCGGTACGGTCCTGTCATGACTTACAGCTCGCGACTGCAACAACGTCACGCCACCTCTGACGATACTGGACAAGGTTGTAAAGTTCTTGGAGGAGGCATCCGACCATAGATTTGATTTGGTTGATCCATCTGGTTCTAGGTCTTCAAGGCTTCCTTCTCCCTTCAACACAACCTTGCATGATGACTTTCTCTAAGGAGTCTCCTCCTCGTATTGCAATATGTCCAAAATAATGCATCATCTGGCTTTGGACATGAGATAGTAGACACCTTTTTGGTTGTATCTCTTCCAGGACGCTGATGTTTGATCGTTTCATAAACCAAGAGATGCGCAACATACGGTACTTGTACTTGTTACTGATTTTGTAGGATTCAATTGGGTTAAGGTTAATGACCACAGGAAGTTATCAGCCGATAGCCTGCAATAGAGGCCTGTGCTGTATATTATCAAAGATAACAGATAATGCCCTTGATATCCATATAGATCATTTACTGTGGTTTGTGGTACCACTGCCAGAATCAGAAGGCTTACCAGTAAATGATCATCATGATAGTGAATGACAATGATTATCAAAGATGGGTTCCAAGGGATTCGATAACTAAACAGTACAAAATATGGGCACTGTTGTCAAAGATTGGCATCTAACAAAATTAAATGTGTTAAACCTTTAATATTTGGGATATCCTGTATAACTTTATGCTCAACTTTCTTGTGAAGCAACTGGGGCAAAACTACACTGTTGTAATAATACTGTGAAGGGATCGTCATACCACCTTCACAGCAAGCACGTCTCAACAGTGTTGGGACCAGGATATTTTTAGTGGCCGGGTAAGTGGTGCCAGGGGGGAGTCGACATCCCATTAGATTTTAGAGATTTGTGAACAAGTGATGTAATTCAGTGTACTTAAATGCATTTCTGGACTAAGTGGTAAAATGAAAGAGAAATATGATGATTTTTCCACTGATGGCATGAAATTTGTGCCGGGTGGAGAAGCTCAAAATGACCCTGAGTGCCGGGTGGAGATTGTTCATGTAGTTCCACCTGGCACCGTCCGGGGTGGTGACAACCCTGCCTCCCAACATTGAAAAATACCTGAACCAAGTTGACACCCAAGGTGAGAGGAGCACATAACAGCAGTGGCATAGGTAGGCCTTTTTGGTAGGTGGGGTGAACACATTTCTTCCTGCTTTTTGTACATATCTTGTCAATTTTTTGGTGGAAAAATACTTGTAGATCCAAAATAGATTTTTGTTTAATTTAAAAACTGACAAAAAAGTGTTTTACCATTTCCCCCTTCCACTCTCTTACAACCCTATTGATCATTTTCTTGTCCCTCCTGATTTTCTCACTTGCTTTAATTTCCTGATTTCCGGCTTGAATTTTTGTCAGGGGGGGAGGGTGAGGAGTTGGGGTGGGATTGGGGCAGTCTGCCACATCTGCTCCCCTTACCCTACGAAGGTTCGAACTTCTACGTTTCAGTGCCAGGTATAGGGTGTTGAAATTATGTCAACACTTATTGCATATAGTCGGCTAAAGAGCCAGTAATTTTCAAATGTTCTTTTTTTAGTTTAAAAATCCAAATGTATTTGCTATGCCTATGATGTATGTAGAATGATCTTAGATAACCCTACTTCAAATATGTTTTTATACATGTCATTCAGATTTGATGTAAATATTTAGATTTGTGTATTCAAAGGAATCTTATGACTCAGAATTCCAAAATGTTCATTGATGTAAACAAAGTGGAGGTCATGTTCCAATAATTGGTTTTAAAGAAATCGAACATTTCTTAAAAGTTAAGTTTTGTGAAAGTTGAAATATTTCTTTAAAGTTAAGTTTTGTTAAAGTTAAAGTTTTACTTTTTACTATGTGAAATCATTTAAGCTTTGTATAAATGATTGGGTTGAAGTCATCTCCAAATTGTTGCAGCAGGAATAGAACCAAGGACCTCCCACATTCCAGGCTATAGATCAGGGATTCTCACAGAGTGGCGCACATGCCAAATTTGGCACTTTGACTGTTATAGATTGACACTTTTGCTCTTTAAAAAAACAAAGAAATACATTAAAAATACACTGAAAAAATGGATGCATATGCTGCATTAGCAATTTTCTCATTTATGTAGCTCATTGTACGAACTAATTGAGAACCCCTGGCTGCTATAGATAATAGCTGAATTTGGCTATGATACTCTGTGAATGAATTTTGGTTTGTGTTAATAAAATATTTTTTCATGATAATAAAATTACTGAAATGTCATATTTTGACTTTGAGATGCAAGACACTAGTTTCCCCAGCTTGTCTGTGCTCTGTTTGGCCAAGGAATTTGTGTGTAAATTCCTTGGTTTGGCATAATTTTATCTAATATCAGCCATCTCTTCAATCATTGATATTTTTATATTGATTAGAATAAATATATCTTATCTGGATTCCAAAGAAATCACAAGTAACATGATATGGATGTATACTGAATTATAACAAGTTAATAATGGTTTCATGTATCCTACTTAATACTGCATATGCATGAATTGATGTTGAATTGATGTTGATAAACCTAACCTAAATACCAGGTTGTCACCGTCAGAAATAGTAATACATAACATCCGGCATAACATATCGGCCTAGTACATTAATGTTTAATATGTCATAGATAAAAAGAAATGTTTTAAATGTTCAAGTGTACTGAGATGAATACAATGACTATATTTGACTTGACTGTTATGTTAAACTTGGAACTGACCAGCTATTTTTGGAACTTCTCTAATCAGTCATATAATTCTAGTTCAGGAAGCTATCTTGCTGTTTGAAAGGTAGTAGGTGGTCTTATTTGACAAGCTAATTGTTCCTCTTAAGAGAAGATTTTGTGAGTATCCCATCATGCATTGCTTCTTATGGGATTGTTTGTATAGGAAATCATGTGAGTAGTTAATGATGAAATGCCCATAAATCAAAGTTAATTGTTGTAATCTTGCATTTTGGGCATGTTTCATCACTAACTACTCACATGACTTCCTGTACAATATTTCCCATAGGAAGCAATGCATGATGGGATACACACGATATCTTCTCTTGATCCTCTTGTTGCGCCCTTTCTGGCCTTAGCTTCAGGAATCAAGGTCGTTTCCCAGACAATTGTAACAATTTGATTATAGATTTGTCAAGAGTTTTAAGAGATAAGTTGAGATAACTGGTATTAAAGGGGCATTGGACAAGTTCAGCATCATCCCCAAATTTTTCACCCATGCTTTTTGAGATTTTTGCATCATTTGAAGTATTAGCAGTAATAATGAGAGTATGCAAAGTTTCAAAGTCAAATTCAAACCCTTTATATCAAAATGTTTAGATATTCTTTTATTTCTAATTATCGTTGTCGACAACGACAAATACTGCCCTCTATAGTTGAATTTTTAAAATTGGCCTTTTTGGGAGATCTAATGCAAACTTCAAACTTCTTTTGATTTATCTGCAATCTATGATGTGAACGGAATGTTTTACAAACGAATCTTTGGCTCTTTCTTTATATATATAGCTTCAATAAATACGTTTAGAGAATAGCCTCTTTCCCAAGATCAAAAAAAAAAAAAAAATGAAATTTTTGACTTTCTGAAGGTTTTGATCAAAATGTTCCCGATATTTATTAATTAAGTATTATTGTCTAGCATGTGAAGTATAAATCATCCTCAAATAAAATTTTGAAATTTTGTCCAATGCCCCTTTAAAGTTGTATTTATAAAAGCTGTGTTGATGGGTTAGCCAAGTATATTGGTCTTTAGTCAGTGTTACTGCCCATGTATTTTGTACAATAAATTAAGGCATGAAAGGACCACCTTAAACCATCGATTTTGCTCGCAGCCTCTGATGAAATGCTCCCTTTGCTCACCTTTCATCTCCAGCCTAACTCGTGCCTTAGGTGCTCTTTGTTAGTGATTTGACAAAAATCAAGTCTTTTACAAAGACTGATTGGTCTTAGGTCTCAAGGAATTTTGGTCAAGGTATAAAATCAATAAGAAATCATACCCTGGTCATACCCTTTACTCTACCTTCCTATGTTTAAACAAGGCCATTAGCAAGGAAAGATGTTAATGGCTAAGACTGGGTGTAACACATCCTACTTCTTAAAATGTCATTTTTTTCAACATTGGCTTAAAATAGGGGTTCGCAAGGAAATTGATTCATAAATGCCTTCGGTATTGGCCCAAGGTGTTTATCTCCATTTTGTAAATAATTGCACTGTGATAATGTTGGGTTTACCTATTGCACAGATAATATTCAAAGCCAAATTGGAAGATATGCTTACAAAATGCATTGACAATCATGAATTCAATATTAAAAAAAAAATCTTCAATTTTTTTTTTTCATTGTTGATGTAAAATGGTATCAGTACTTTTTCATTTTTACATTTGGGAATGTAGCCAATTTACAACTGATATTAAAATTTTGAATTTAGGTGATCATTCTATTTCAGGTTAATTGGACAATAGTGCTGTAGAAGTATCCTAGCTTGCAAAAGAGGCCTAGATTCATTTCTACATTTCCCAAACCAAATCTTGAAAATCAGATATAGGATTAGGGCTAGTATCTTAATTACAAATGGCAGCTAGATAAGAATAAAGATTTGTGAAAAACATTGAAGTTGTTGGATCTGGCCAAGTGTTTCCGATGTATTCAAGGGAAGTAAGGGATGTGAACAAGAAGTTCATAAGGTGATAAGCCCCTAATATGTGACACAATTAATCTTAAATTGGGTTATCACCATTGATTTAGAGGTGAGATATCCGACTAGTACTATACCAGACTAGCCACCTAGTGTAATAGCATTGTCAGCCATGTGCTTAAATATCTGGATTTGGGTCATTCAATCTTGCCCGAAGTCAACTTGTGCAGAGATTTAATAGGGCATTAACTCTTTCACTCCAGAATTTCTTTTTCACAAACCGTTCTATTTAGACAAAAAGCTGCTATGAGCAGCTCATAGCCCGCTCACTTTATGATAGCCTATGATAGTTGTAGAGCGCAAGGATTATTCTTTTGCTAATATAGATGATGGCACTCGATACATCTTCATATCAACTGCTTGCAGGCAAATTTTTGACTAATTTAGCCTTGTCGTTTTTTCTTTTTCTTTTCTTTTTTTTGAACTATTTGAAAAAATTATGTTGAAGTAGAAATTCTGCCCAGTCGTGCACTCTTTTGCGAGCAAGTGTTAGCGACTTCCCAGAGTGAATGAGTTAATTTAACTTCATTCTGAATTCTGTAGTACCATTTCTATAAATCTCATAAGTATAACTTAAACTCCAACTCTAGCATTTTAATGGAGTAACATCAAGTAAGACATAGATTTTTTTCTATTTGTGTTGTAATATCTGGACCTGGGCTAGATGATATTGTAGGATGCAGGTGACTTTCCATATTGAAATGGTATTGGATTCATTTGAAAGTAATTTCTTAAGAAATAGGTGTCCAAAAGATTGTCTGTTGGGTTACCATCGTTTCAAAAAGATATGATGGGTTTTAATTTGTGCAATTTTAAATATTTTATGTGTATTGTGTTATTTTGTATATTTAGTATTTTGTGTGGGTAATTGATTGCGTGGTGATGCACTGAATAACATCTGACGTTTTTTTCAATGTTACCGTAAGCTTCAACATGGCGCTCCAATATTCCAAAATAAGATATGATACCATGTCTTCCCATATAATTTCCTGTACAAAAAAATCTATAGGAAGCAATGCATGATGGGAAGCATGCAATATCCTCTCTTGTAGAAAAAAATCTATAGGAAGCAATGCAGTATGGGAAGCATGCAATATCCTCTCTTGTAGAAAAAAAATCTATAGGAAGCAATGCATGATGGGAAGCATGCAATATCCTCTCTTGTAGAAAAAAAATCTATAGGAAGCAATGCATGATGGGAAGCATGCAATATCCTCTCTTGTAAAAAAAAATCTATAGGAAGCAATGCATGATGGGAAGCATGCAATATCCTCTCTTATAGAAAAAAAAAGCAATGCATGATGGGAAGCATGCAATATCCTCTCTTGTAAAAAAAAATCTATAGGAAGCAATGCATGATGGGAAGCATGCAATATCCTCTCTTATAGAAAAAAATCTATATTAAGCAATGCATGATGGGAAGCATGCAATATCCTCTCTTGTAGAAAAAATCTATAGGAAGCAATGCATGATGGGAAGTATGCAATATCCTCTCTTGTCTAAAATCAATCTTTGATAACCTCAACATCTTGTTTTAATTCAGGTAACGATTTTCATTATATGATTTCTCCTTACAGTATTACCAAAATTTGAAGTTGTAGTAACCACGCCACCATTTGTACTCATCAATGTTGAGGAGTTTGAAGTTGAGGTCTGTGGTATTTACACATATGGTCAGCCTGTTGAAGGATCATTCAGTGGTGTTATTAAAGTCAAAACAGAGGGATATGAATACAGACCAAGACCGGTTGTATCTATCGAAACCCAGGTAAGAATATGTTAAAATCCAACTTCTCAGTTAATTTGTTGCATGTAGCTGCAACAAAAACATTGTCTGGAGAGCTTTGCACAACGGTACAATCTCTGCTTTGCACCAAGATAAGTTCTCAGGTATTCAGATCTTCCCCCTGCATTTAAAAAAATGAATAATGGAAGATCTTGGACCACAATGGTAATGGAAAGAAGCTTCATTAGAGACTTTCTTGGGTTATCCTTGCATGATGATCAACATGAAGAATTTTATCTTTCTTTCGTCTTTGCAATTAAAAATTATGCGAAACAGTTGATTTCAATCCAACTGCCAACTGTTGGGGATGTGTTGTGTGACCAAAATGAGAAGGTAGTTGATTTGATGACTGGTTAGGTTTGTCGTGAAGTTATCAAAGGATGACAAGGTTCAGATTGCACACTTAAATTGATTTTTTAATGTTGTTGTGATGTTGGAACAAGCACAACGGACACTCTTAATCCATCATTACAAAAGAAATGATGAGTTGTGGATGCAATAGTAGGGGCCTACATATGAAGCAAGCACATCAGTACTTCTCATTAGAACCATTTTTTTTTATTCTTTAACTCTTTTGCCGCGGCTCGGTATAATTTGACATAGCGGACGGGAAGCCGGTGGCAGCGGCTTTGACATCAGTCTGTTTATCCATTTTATTTCCAACTGGGTGATTCCGACCCTTCTGCGAGCCGTTGCCAACGGCTTTCCATCTGAAAGGGGGCTCAAAACAAGTTTTTTGTAGCCAGGGTCAGACCACCTGTTTAAAATTAATTTTTTATCAGTTTTCATGCATTTCCAGTTTATTTATTCCATCCAAATATGGCGACCTGCAGAGAATGTATTCTGGAGTAAGAGTTAAAACGTATTAAAATTTCAGGTGCTTTTATAGTTTTCCTTCATGTACTCTTCCATCTGCATCTAAAATTTATAAAAATGGACCTTAAAGAGTGCCCTCATTAAAAAGTGTGCTGGATATTGAAGCTTTCTGATAATATTCATCAATCAAAGTTTTGCATACATCATACTTCAAACATCAAACCATTTTTTATTCATTATCAGGAGACTGGCAAATCAGGCTGTGGAACAATAATGGTGAATGCGGCACAGCTCAACCTGGAATCAACCGACCACTCTATCTGGAATGCTTATATTTTTGTTGATGTAGATTTCACAGAGACGAATACAGGTAGGTTATTCAGTCATAATTCTTCATATGAATGCAAGGAAGTCGTATCTGCAATAGGTGCCATATTTCAAAAATTTGCAATGTAGATGTGTATACTGTCTACAGTCTTAGGTTAGTGGCTCTTGAAATGGTTCCTTCAGGTGACACAGAACCATTTCAATAGCCACTGACATAGAGACAGGAATTTTAAGAAATGTTTGCATTTTAGTAATAAGGTGTTTGATGGCAGCCAATGTAGATACAAATTTATATTGATTATTTTCAGGCTCTTACCAACTTTCAGTCGATCAGCTTTAAAGTCAGTTTAAAATCCGCTTATGCTTTGCTGAAATACATTGAGGGCTAGTCCATCTATTTATTTATTATCTAATTATTGAATGACTTACCTTTACATGTTAAGAACTCTCCAATTCTTACAAATTTCAAATCATCTTTAAAGACTCATTTGTTTAATTTAGCTTTCTAATTTTGGTTTCTGTTTGTTGTATTTTATTGTTTTACTGTATGTTTTGTTTTTGTTCATGCGCATAGAGATTTTGATGTATAAGGTGCTTTAATTAAAAGCATGGTTTTTATTATTATTATATTATTATTATCTAGATGGACAAGCAAGGTCCTTCACATTGTTGAAAGTAATTTTATTTAAGTATTTTCCTCCTCTTTCAGGTGTGTCCATTTCTGAGAGTGCCAAGGCTGGTAAAGTTTCCTCTGATGCATTGCTGATGAATGTCCTTGCTCCATCAACCTTCAAACCTGGAGTTCCATACTTTGGAGAGGTACAGATTTACTTCCTAAGCTTTTACATTCTTACAAACAATTGAATTGGTAGGGAGACTTGTGCGAAGGAACAAATTATTTCACCAATTATTACTAAGTAATTTCAGATAGATGGATAGTGTTTTGGATTTGGGTTTTTAGAAGCAGCTAACAAAATGAAGCAATGTTACTCTTTCTTACAATTATATTGTTATTGATTATTAATTAGATTGGTTTATGTTCCTTACTAAAATGGTTGAGAAATTTTGCATTACTTAGAATACACCCTGTGCTGAAGTTGGAGCGTCCAGCCATGTTGGTGTGGACAACTTCAACTAATTTCACTCGCATCAAGTAAGGCATAGACATTAATCTATAAATAAAGAATAGTTTTTGGCAATGAAGAATCTCCCAAATGGCAAAGTACAAGGAGTAGGATAGTAAATCTGATAATGTCATAATAGATTCGGTATGGGTGTGGCTGTTGGTGGGGGAGAGTATTTGTTTACAATTCCACCGAAAAACTTATAATAATAATAATGATAATGACATTTATAGAGCGCCTTTTACTAAAGTGGGCAAGGCGCTAAAGAAACAGAAAAAGGGGAAAACTACAGTTCAGAATACAGATGAGACTTCAAATGACTTTTAAAAGTAGAAATGTGCTCAAGACCATGGATGTTGACAGGCAATTCATTCCATAGGAATATATATTCAAGTCGATTCAGTTTATCACTCAAGTCATCATAAGTTTAGTTGTACATTAAATATTTTACTCATAAATATATATGCATTTTCATCCTATTAGATTGAAGTGAAGTTCCCTGATAATTCTCCAGCTGGTGGTCAATTCATCCGGATGAGTGCTAAGACCAATGATGGTGAAATCTATGAGCAGAACTTCACGTCTCCAGCCAACGGGCTCATTGAATTTGAGGTTCCAGATATAGCCATTGAATCAGACAAATTGGAAATATATGTAAGTGTATTTTTTAATGAAACAGTTCAGCACAGTGTAAAGTATCGTATGTTATATTCATATATATTTAATTTTGCAAGGCTATTTGTTTGATTGGAAATCCTCCAATATAGACGAATGTTGGCTTTATCTATATAACTTTGTGTAACTTTTACATAGTGTCCTAACCGTAACCCAACCAGAGCTCACTTTCGCTCACTGTCAAAAATCACCAAAATGCGCCTAAGTCCAAATACGTCATAGGCACGGGTTGCATATGGGGACGAAATCGCTGCCCGGGCAGCAGCCCCGTGGTGGCCTGCTAGTGGTGTGCCTCGCTTGGGAAGTCAGAGGTCATGGGTTCGAATCCCGGTCAAAACATGCTTTTTTTCTTCTGTGACGTAGTTGGACTTAGGCTAGAAAACGGAGCACCTCTCAATTCAGGGTTAGGGTTAAAGCTCTCATTATATATAACTTACTCATGTTTAAATAAAAACCATATTGAAATAAAACCTGCCAGTTATGAACAACTCATTGTTGCTAATTTTGCTGATTTTGTCTAATTTTTACTACAGTCTCAACTGTTTATTTCATCTTTTACTAGTGAAACATATTTTTGTATATGCCATTTCAAGAAAAACTCCAGCAATTAAATACTCATAAAAGTTTGGTGGATTCGTGGTTTTCTTGTAATAGTATATTCAATCATAGTATCAATTTACACCATTATGTGAAAATTTACTAACTTTGTATCTTTAAGTATTGTCTCTCGAATTCATGACATTGATATGAATCTGTTATATTTGTTGTAGGCCTGGGCACCAGGACACGGCAACGACGACGGCACGTACAATTACAGAGTATACAGCATCTATGATCCGGCCACTACCTACTATGTCAAACCCAGGTACTCACCAAGTGGCAGCTTTATGCAGATGTCACCCATCAGGGGACAAGTTGACGCCGATTCTGAACAGACGTTAGACATTTACTACACATCAGATCTGGCTGAAAATGTGGAGGAACTTTTCACATTTGTTGTAAGTTGCAGATTTATCGTTTATCACTTTAAAGGGACTAGCCTAGATTCCACCTAGAATTAAAAACTTCTGAAAATGCTCTAAATAAAGCTTTAAAAAGTATAGTAAAATCCAAAAAAGTGCATAAATTTACACACAAATGGCTCAAATTGAGAGAGAATTAATTTGCAATATATCATTCTGTGATGGTTGTGTGACTATCCTGTGTTTTGTAAATCCTTAATTTGTACCTCAGATATGGATTTACCAGACAAATGATCAAACAAAGCTCCTGGAGATAATTTAATACATATTAAAAGAGAAACAATTTCATCAAAAATAATTTGTTTGGCCATCACAGGCGTAGAAACAAGATCTTTTTAAAGTTTTCACACTAGAAACACTGTTTTCACACCACTCCAGCAAAAAAAATTGAAGTAGGTAAAGAATTGCAATTTTTCTCCAATATTCCTCAACATCATGGAAAACTACTTGTAGGTTATATTACTATAAACATGTTCTATCGATTCAAGTAAAAAAATATGTAGGTAAAAAATTAGTGAGAAAAATCTAGGCCAGTCCCTTTAAACGGGTGATTGAGTCCAAGCAAAGTGGCATAAAATATTATGTACTTAAAGAAATTGCTTGATTATGATTATATAATAAGATAAAAGCAAGATTAAAAGTGGTGGGCGTATTTTTTAAAAAGTTGAATATTTAGATTTTTTAATAGGTTGAATTCATACAAATATTAACTGACTATGAGTGTGATGGTAGAAATATCATCACTCAGTGAAAGATGTATTGTTTCACTTCACGAGTGAAATGGAACAATGCATCTTTCACTGAGTGATGATATTTTCTGCCATCACTCTAATTTAAGGCAGATAGTATGTTTTTATATCACTCATTTATTAATTCTTTAACATCAAAATATTGATAACTTCACTATCCTCCAACAGTGGTTCAGTTGACCTTAGAAAAAAAATGGTTACGTCCACGACTTGGTGCATATGTATTTTAGTGCAGCACAGTGATAGTTTTTACCATCACACAGAGGGGTGATGGTAAAAATAATCAAACTGCAATAAACCAATGAAATGCCTAGAATTTATGAAGGAGTGATATAATGTTAATTACAACTAGATCCTGATACTACAATTACCTGACTTTGCCCAAACATTCAGCACTCTTTTAAAAATGTAACATTTGAGATTAAGAACTATTTAAACAAAAAGAACTGACTTGATATCATTTTCTTTTATTGTTAGTTCATGTCACGTGGCGATATTCTTGATGTGCCAGTGGAAACAGTACAAAAAAGACGGAGACGTGAAAGTAAGTGAATCTTTGTGCCTATTATTATGATCATTCTCAAGCACCCATGTACATTCGGTAGATGTTGCTGCTACCCCAGAGGTTGGGGTGGTACCACATATTATAGATATACGGGGTTGAGCCCCTCATGGGTTACTTTTCACAGACAATGCATAGACATTGGTCCCATTTTTCCAAAATAAATCCTTAGTTAAGGATCCCAATAAAGTTAAGACAATATAGTAAATTCAGCTGTCATTAAGGCAGGTATTAAGAAAACCCACATTTTGCAAAAGGCCAAAATTTGCAAGGTTGTAAAAATATGTAAATCAGCTATTAAAATCCTTAGGACAATTCTAGAAACCTCCTTACCTCCCCCCCCCCCCCCCCCCCCAATTGCTATCATTTTGACATGTCTTCTGTCAGTAACCTGTATATTTATTGCACCGTACCCAATTATATCACTGGTACAAATTTCACCCAATATTATTTGTAAGGTGTCTTTCCTCAATTTACAGGTCCAGTAATTGACAATGAACGTGTCGGAACCTGCCCATCAATATTAGACTTTGCGGATTATCAGGATCAAATTTGTAGCGAATCTTGTAGCTTTGATTATGATTGCCCAGCCACTGAAAAATGCTGTGATGCTGAGTGCCCAGGGGGTAACAAGGCATGTTTACCACTCCTTATCATTGACCCACCAGGTAAGCTTACTGCAGAAAATAAAGAATAGGTGTTAGCAGTTTTATATTGTAAATTTTTCAAAATCAGAAATAATTTTTCTTTATACTTGATATACTCAGAACCATGTGTTTCCGCTAAGGTTTTTGAGCTTGCAAGTTTGACAAAGTTTAAAAGGTGCTTGCGCCAAAATCATGAGCTGTGGCTGAAAATTGGCTCAATAAAGCTAGAAAAATATCTTTCTCACACATTTTCAGA
>JXSR01S073435.1:48483-59248 GCA_000969725.1 Ophiothrix spiculata
ATTTGTTGACTTTTTATTTGTAGATGTTGTTTGGTACAGTGGACTCTGTAAATTGTCTGTCATGCATCCTAAAATTCAAGACAAAATGATCAACATCTTAGTATTATTAGCAAAAACTTGTCTTTGTTAATTTCTTAGTTCATAAGCATGTGTCAGGATATGGTATTAGGAATGTTTAAGCAAAATAGTGTTATGCAGAAGTCATGCTTTGGTACTGTTGAGGAATATTAGAATATAAATTTTGCATGGTGTTTTAATCTTAGAAACTTGCTTGTGAAATCTTCAATATTTCCCCCAAAATAAATGTACTAACAAAAGAATGTCTGTCAAAAATGTCTTGCAAATTCTATTAACCAGCATCGGCAATTGATCCCTAAGCAATTTCATGACTACTGCATGCAAAGAAATAAAGCCTTTGACTAGGTGCTTGAGCGATAGTTTGTTGTTTTGTAAATATTTCATGGAATTAGTTTGAACATTTTTAACTCCATTTCCACTATAATTTTCCACAGGATGTACTGAGGTTTGTCCATTCATATTCAGTCCGGTTTGTGGGTCCAATGGAAGGACTTTTACGAGTCAGTGTGTTCTTGAGCAACATAAGTGTCAAAATAATGTCGACATAAATATTGTTCACCAAGGGGAGTGTCCACGGACGCCACCTCCAAGAGGTGCGTGAAACACCATATTTTACAGTGTATATAGAACCATGCATGTGCTTGTTATGGTTACTGCATGTGTTGTGTTTATTTTTGGTTTGGTTGCTTGTAAATGTTTCCCCTTTCATAATTTTTAACAGATTATGTATTTGCATTGATCAAATGTAAAATTCTGGTAATATGTTTTCCTCAGAATAGGTCCAATATTTTCAAATAGATTTCTTTGGAATAGTGTTCTTATGTGACTGTAACTAGTTAGTTTGTATGTATCAACCTTGTGTGTGCTTGTTATTTATTACTGTTGAAGAAAAGAAGCATATTTTTTGAAAGCTTTCAGTTTTTATTTGCTAGTTGATTTTGTGCTGTTCAGTGTGTTACTTCCAATTTTGATTACTTGTCCATTGTTATTATTACATTAGTACTATATTATTTGTCTTCCCACATTGCGTTAGCATACTGAGGAAAGTTGTGTTTTGGTTGGGTGAGTAAGCATGTTGTACATTTGTAACACTTTAGAATAGTGGTTTGAAATTTTGAAATATTTTGTACCATTTTTTCTGAGGGGTGTATTAAGTACAAAAGGGTGTCTGGTATCTCTATGGATCCTCTTCTCTACAATATGTGGTTCTTGAAGGGTCCGTTTTTTAGAATTCTTCAAAATTTTGATCTGAGGATTTTGTTCTCAAAAATTGACAATTTTCACCAAATAAAATAACTCAATTATGCACAAAAATGTTCATTTTTGTATCAATTTGATTCGCCCAAAATCCTCAATTTTTGTTTGAATTTGCCTCAGAATATTGGAATTTTGGTACTAGGGATGGATTCCATTGTCTTAAAATGGGTATTTTTTATGGTGGGTAAATACTCACCCAAATTAAACTTGAGTACCCCCTGTCATTTTTTAAGGTGCAAATTTAATTAATAGAATTTTACTTCATTTGCAAACAGAACCAGTACGGACAAAGTGCCAGCAAGCTGTCCTTGATGCGGGCGAACAAATTCCTGGTAAATACATCCCACAATGCCAAGAGACAGGTGAATATGAGCTGATGCAATGTCACGGAAGCACAGGCTTCTGCTGGTGTGTCAACACCGAAGGCGAAGAACTATTGGAGACGAGGCAGCGATTCAGCCAACCCAATTGTGAACAAGGTAATGTTGAAATCTGTGTTGTTTGAACCACAATGTGGCCCCCATTTGACCATGGTGGTACGTATTATTAAAGTAAGGTGTTCTTCTCTTACATGTATGTTTTCTGAAATTATCTGATATATGTTTTAATAATGGACATGCAGCATTTTTATTTTGGACTCATGACATGAAGGTGCCAGTAGAAAAAATAGATTAAAACTATTATTTCACTTGATTAGAGAAAGTTAAACCCAATGATTTAGAGCCAAGATCACAGACGCCCCATCATTTTCATTCCGCCATGAGAATCAAATATATTCGGGTTTTTGTCGAAGATGCATTGCGTCTTGTCATGATGCGCAAATATTCAAAACAAGGACACCTAATGGTTACCTAAGTGTGCCCGAATACCCCAAATTTGAGCTCCATGGCTGATGGTGCCATTACACATGCCAGAATACAGAGTCTGAAATCTCTGTTGAAAACAAGGACATGTGTTTAGCACAGCTCAGTTAATTTTAATGCCAAGTAATGGTTAACCCAAGTGTGTCCGAATACCCCCAATTTGACCTCCATGGCTGATGACACCATTACAAGGGCATCAAAGTCTTGAATCTTCTGTTCTAAATCTGTGGTTGAACCTAAGAATCAGTAAATATGTATCATATAAATGAATAAATCAATTTATCAATCAATCAATCAATTGATCAATCAATATACACTGTACTTGCATGACATGAATACCCATGAAGGAGTGTTTTCGGGGGCCAATGTGACTTCCGAACCACAGAGCAATGTTGCACTTTTGCCATCAAAAGGGTGATTATCATATATTCCATTCATCCACATTGCCAAATTTCTTTTTTACACCATTAGAGCCTTCACCACCTGTACCCTGCCCTACCATATGTGAAAATATTTTTGAGCCAGTCTGTGGCAGCAATGGGAGGACCTTTGCCAATGAATGCTCCTTAAGAAGACATCGGTGTTTGGATCCAGATCTTAAATTCGCCCATACTGGAGCATGCAATGAATCTGGCTTCAATGTAAAAGGTTAATTATATGCTATGGCTTAGTTGTCACCTTTCTTGTCATGCATACTATCCTTCCCCTTTAGACATTTGCACCTTACCCATCAATCATTGCACCAATCCTCACACCCTTTATGACTTGGAATCTTGCACAGCATGCTGGGTAATTTGACATTTCTTCTGACTTTGTATGATTACATTCACATTTCTACTGACTTTGTATAATTGCAGTCACTTATCATTGTAATTGATAGTTATTTGGTGCACCTTGGGAGTTAAATCCATGAATACTCAAAGAATCCACTTGCAAGAATTACTTCTTCCAATTATGTGATGGCTTAATTTGATGCTCAGTTTGTTAGTTATATTAGTATCATTAATTGTTTTCAACAGAAAAGCATATGACAAAAATTTATAGAATGAGTTTGAGAGATGCATAAGATGCAGTTGACTTTAACAGTCTTGGACCATACACCACAAATTAATGGATAGCATTATATATCACTTGCAATTGAATGGTAGGATTGAAATCACATCATGTAGTGGAATACACAAACAGCCAAGCTGACATGTTTTGGCTTTGGCACATGTAATAATGATTAATGTTCTAAAATTATGGATATCTGTCTAGACAAGTGATTATTTTAATAGAGGTAAATTTTAGAATTTCATATAGAACTGCATAAATTTACCCGACCAAATCTAGTAACTTGTGATTTAAAATAGTGATGTAAATAATGATATAGGTTCCAATGCCTTAGAATGTGTGTAAAAAGTGGCACATGTTGCATGCTCAGCATTTAAAATAACTTAATATGCAAGTAAGGACACTGGCCTTTACTTGCATCTTTGGTCAGATTTAATTTGACTCCACAAGAAGCAGGCCAGTGTATTTTCCCATCCAAAAGTAGTACTAAATCTTTCCTCAAATGTACAACATTGGGTATAATTATTATAAACAAGTAAATATGAAACAAGTTTATGAACAACTTCGATCTTCTGTCGCTTGTTTACTGTTAAAAGGTTAAGGTCCATTGATGAATTTGATGATGAACTTGGATATTTTTTTCTTTTTGATGAACATAATTTTTGATATGCCAAAAAGTCAAATAATACACAAAAGCTTTCAAATTGACTTATCTAATTTTTGCAGGTATTTGAATGGGCTGTTAGTGTAGTATCCCATATTCCTCATAATTAGAGATACATTTTAAATATTTGATAATAAATAATGTAGATTATGGCATGATATCTGTATTATTTGTGAGTATAAAAATTTAATACATAATTAAAAGAATAATAATAATAAAACGGTGTTTGTATAGCGCCCTATGACAATAAAAATTGCCCTCAAGGCGCTTTACAAAGTTTTGCAGGAACACTTAAAACAACAAACTAGAAATAAACTACCACTTAACTTAATATACACAAAAAAGATTATATAAAAATACAAATTATGTTTACAAGAGTCCTTAAAAACATCATGATAAAAACACAATTAAAAATTAATTCCGGCTGGCAAAGTCTATACACAAGATATTAACATAACGGTCAAGTGGATAAAAAGTACATGGGCGACACACAGATATTAAAGTCGGCTAAGTACCAAACTCCACCTTTTTGGCCAACTGATTTAAACCAACCAAATCACTCCTTTCAAAACAGGCTTACCTTTTGTTGATGTAAAAGAAGAACCCAACTCTGTATCTAAACAGAACTATATAGGAAATAAGGCCAAATTCTGCAGAGTTGGGTCCTTCTTTGATGACTATTGATAGTGTCAGAAGCTTAAAAACAGCTTACTTTTGCTCAGTATTATACGGTATAAAGCAAGAATGTCACATTACAGGGATCTTCAACACATGAGGGGATTCTAATAATGTGCTGATTTGTCTAATTTTGACAATCATTTCTGCTGTATGTTCATCTTTGACCAGGAACCTTGCATGTTTTGTTATCTTGTTTTAAAAAGGCCCAACTCACTATTTAAATTACCCATAGCTATTGTTGCAATGAAGAATTAAGTTTTCTGGGATAATTAATTGATTTTTTAAGCAACTCCTTTTAATGGATATTCTGATTTTTCTTTTTAACTCGGAAAAGTTTTGATGGATTTGTACTTTTCTTTTGCTATTCTCACATACTATTAGAAAGTAAAAATACAACTCTTCACATCAAAACCAGTTGTTGAATGCTTCTTATGTGTCTCATTTCATCAAAGTTATGTTGGTAAATGTTAAAAATTTTAGAGGTTTAATTATTCTGAGTCTGAAAAAGGTTCGTCTTGTTCACGTCTGTTTATTTATAAAAGGGGGTATTAAAAAGTTTTAAAAGATCACCAAGAAAGAAAAGAGCTATATTAATGAAATCTTGTCAAGATGGTCATTTTTATTGTGTACATTATAGTGCAAAAATCATATCAATGGCATTATATTTTTTGTACAAATGTCGATAGATGTCAACAGCCTGCCTCCGCTAATCAGATAAACTGCATATAGACATCAAAAATACGTGGCGTAATTAAATCCCTGCATTTGAAGCTTTACAGCCCAGTAATTCTATGACAACACACCCAAAGTTTAGATGTTTGATACCGTAGTATAGCAAATTATGGAAATTTGTCAAAATATGACGTCATAATAAAGCATGTCCGACATGAAAATCTTAATTTTAGCAAAATACAATAGTGATTTTTTTTTGGCTAAAAGAGGACCTCTATATAGTCGGTCTGTGGACAGTAGGTTTCAAGTGGGAGAAATGTGTTACTTTGCACAGTGGCTACGTAAAGATGACTTAATGGTCACATAATAAAATCATGCTCCTGGCTGTATCTCTTCTTAGTGATCTGTAAAACTTATTGATACCCCTCGTATAGCATTAGACATTTGAGCCAGAATTGACCATTTTCATACAGGGTGTCCATGAATGATTTATACCCGACTATCGGATTTTTTTGTGGACCAGTGGGTAAAGTATTGGTCAAATCTTGTTAATTTTCAAGTTAAACAAGTCTTTAGGTTTGGAAGAATTTTGAATTTTTCAAATCACATGTTCCTGTGGAGATTTTTCCAAACAGGGTATATTTTGCAAATTTCAAATTTGTAATAAGAGTGATTACTGAACTGACTACACTGAAACCATCTTTTACTTTTCCGAAGTTAAAATGCAAAATACAATTTAGGTTTTTTGAAACCAGGTATAAATCATTCATGGACACCCTGTAGTGGTGAAATGAGACACATGTAGCGTACAACAACTGGATTATTTTGATGAATTTATCACAATAACAAAGATTTGCACTGTCATTTCAGCTGTGGTAGAGCCAGAATGCCCTGAATTTTGTATAGAAATCTACAGCCCTGTGTGTGGTACTGATACGAGGACATATGACAACATCTGCAGTCTGAAGCGGGCAGCGTGTCACAATGCAGTGGACGTGAAATTTGATTATGACGGAGAATGTGTGAACCCAGGTATGGTTGTAGTTATTTTCGAAACATGCATATTATGTCACTGATATCTGATATTGGATCATTCCACAGAAAATGGTTTTTTTTTTAATTCAAGCAAAAAATCAACTTTTTTATTAGACTACATAAGCAGGCTTTCCTGTTATACATTTGTTACTTGGTACATGAGAAGTTTTTTCCAAACAGAAATTGTGAAGTTTTTCTATTCATGCATATATGAAAACAAATCTGGTAACCTGTGAAAACAAATCTGGTAAAAAAAAAAAGGATTTTTTGAATTTTGATGAAAAAAGCAGTGCAAATATTGCTTAATTTGTTCAATGCACTCTTTTGTCACACTGTGTGTCTAGTTTAAGCAAGATGCTGCTGATGCATTTTCCCCATAGATTTAGAGGGGAGATACCAGGCTTTGTATACCAGTCCGTGTAATGGCGTCGTCAACCATGGAGCTAAAATTGGGGGTATTCGGGTCCACTCGGCTCCCGCCAAAATAAACTCCGAGTGCCGATACTTGGTTACGCATAGAGACAACCTGCGCAAATACTACTTTACGCGAATGATACGCCAACCTCCACGCAAAGCGTGTGTGCGTGTTTCAACTTGCGTGCATTAAGACTAGGTGCGATGCATCATCGGCAAGCTATTGGCAAAAACCCGAATACCCCCAATTTTGTCTCCATGCTGGAATAAAAATGGCGGCATGCCTTGTATCTCCCTTTTAAATCTATGATTTTTCCACTGTTCTCTGAAACTTCCAGATGTCTGCTCTTGGCTATTAGGTGACTTGAAAGGGCTAGACTTTCAATTTTTTGTTAGTGCTGTACAACAATGTAAAAATAAAATTTTAGTTGACAATGAAAACATAAACACAGGATGGGAGATGCATTTGCAAACAATTGGGCCCTGCACTGTGGGTTTCTGTACTCTTTCCATAAATTATTGTTTGACCTACAATTTCAATATGAAAATTTATTTGAATCCTATGTTTTGAAACAATTAAATTATAATCAATGATAAAACTGTAAAAAATGTAGCAAAAAGTAACTCTGGTGAGTGAAAGTGATAAAAATGCTTATAAATAAAAAACCTAAGCCACAACCTTAAAAACTAAAGACAAGACAAGCAAAGCTGAGTATTGATGCTTATAAATTGACCTGTAGTGACAGAGAACTGTAGTAGTCAAGTTAGCTCAATCGGTAAGGCGCTCGCTTGCGATGCAAAAGGTCCCGAGTGCGAACCCCGCCAGATGCCAAAAGTTGAGTTGTGCTTGAAATTCCCTTTGACAAGGAACTAACTGCTAATTGTCCCGTGGAAACCCGTACGAAACTCGGGGAGCTGATCCGGGCAGGGATAGTGCGTATGTGGGCTGATCAAGGTTCAGCGCACCTAGAAGTTGTCGCAGAACCTGAAATGATGCTTGGTGTGGAATGGAGCTTACTATGGCCACAGTGGTCAGAGAACACCTGTAAAGTGTGAAGAGGCCGAGTGGAATTACAAATCTGGGAGGCATAGCACACTATAAATCCCCAGTATTTTTTTATTTTATTTTTTATCCATTTTGATTGTTCTCAACAGCGGAAGACTGTCCATTGGCTTGCACATTTGAATTCGATCCAGTATGCGGTAGTGACGGTCACTCCTACTCCAATGCTTGCGATTTACGATCCACCAGGTTATGTGAACCAGGCAACGAAGACTTGACCCTTGTCCATGAAGGCTCCTGTGAAGATTCTGTGATTGTAACCACCACTCAAGGTAAGCTGTCAGTAGTAAGGTTTCTGTCGACATGCCTTATGTCGACATGTTGACATAAAGTATATTTCGACATGTCGACATGAAATCTCATTTGTCGACAAAACCGGGCAAGTAAAATTTCATAAAATTTACGTTTAATTGTCAAAATTATGGCTGTTTTTAGCAGTTGAGCTTTAACAAGTGTTTAAATTGTTACATTTAATACTTATTAGTTGCTTCGTCATTTACAACCGTTTTTAAAGTTATTACGATGGTTCACAACGAAAAAGTTACAAAATATCAATTTTATATCAAGCACATTACTGTATCATTGGTAAGTCTATGTCTAAAACGGGTCATTAAGCTTATCAAATCAATTTCATTTTTCCCGCAAAAACCAACTCTTTGATATCAACTTTATGTCGACACATATGTCGACATCGACAAGAAATTATTGTGACATGTCGACATGAAAAATCAGTCTCGACAGAAACCTTAGTCATTACATTTAAAATCTTCAAAAATCTTTTTCCCAATATCAGTTTATCTTTTGTTGTTGATACTTCCTGTGCAAACCTATAGGGAACAAGGGTTGTGGCCCTTCAATATTTAGGTTTGATAGTTCCAATTGGGTTGTCAGTCCAAGTAGGTCATCAACTAAACATCGATTCTCTGGGCTGAAAGGGATGTTGAGTCGAGTTTGATTTTCCTACCATTGGTAAATTTGTACAAATGTTTACAAGTGTTGTAAATTCTTTTTAATTTGTCTTTATGGGATCTATTCTCCTAATGACCAATAATCATGATCAATTGACCAATTATTGCTAATTGCTTTTGAAGTTAACCTTTTTCTGCTGAAAAACAGGAGAATTAAATTAAGAATACTGTCTTAATGATCCATGGGCATGATTTGAAGATATGTACAATACCTAAAATGGTGCAATATACACTTTGATATCTTATTAATAAAGTAAAGTCTACAAGAAATAGCAGCTGAGAAACTTGAGAAATTCATGAGCGAAAATGTTTTCAAATGTTGGGTGCATAACATGAAGGTGCCATTGTGTTTAGTAGTCCGTTATGAATTTGCAAAACCCAGCATAACTTCCCTGTGTATACAAGGCAACTAAAAACGCATGTGCATGAGTACATTCATCTGCTATGTTTACTGTATACTTCATCCTTCTTGATCATTTGCAAAAAATATGGCGAGTCAACTTCTCCGAGTCATGTTGGGTATATATTAGTTTGAATTGGAACACTTAAAATAAGAAAAATAAATGTCTCTGCTTACATAGCGCTTTTCCATAATTGATCAAAGCGCTTTACATTTATACCATTACCACTAGAATACAGCCAGCTGCCTATTCAAGCGCTCAATGTCAGTATTCCTAGTAACTCCCCATATAACGCTTGGGTCGACGAGGCAAGTGTAATTAAGTGATTTGCCCAGGTTTACAACACGTTGGCACCAACGGGGCTCGAACTCACAACCACACATTTGGTCTAAGGAATTACTTATCACTTATGTTGTAAGAAAAATCAAAAAATTGCTGTTGAGGTATGATCAGGACAATATTGTGTGAAAATGCAGAAAATAAGAAAAGTCAGGTCTGACCATGTCCATGGATATTTAAGAATTTTTAACATTATGATTATGGTACAAAGAAGTTTTGCTTACAAATAATACCTCCTCTTTTTTTAATAGCTCCTGTCACAGGCCATGTTGGTGAGTGTCCTCCTGTAGATGAGCTGGAGGCTATGGTTGGTAATTGTGCTGAACTCTGTACACTAGACAGTGAATGTAATACCACAGAAAGATGCTGCCCAACATTTTGTGGTGGAAGATCTTGTATTAGTACCATCCAGATACAACCTCCAGGTAATTGGATTATCTACATTTTCTTTTTTATAAGAGTTAATGATTTAAAGTTGCATTTTAGGATAATTCAAATTCCTTATCATCATAGAGTTGATGGTGCTAGTTTGGTTTCTTTTATACCTGAGGGGATGGAAAATTACTGCAAGCTACCCCTTTTGATGTTCTGCATTACAAATGGCTTATTTCATTACAGTATGATCACACTAAATCATTAAAGCAATATTACATTTTTGGCAATAACAGCTTTTGTTAAAATTCATCTTGTGCAGGATTTCTATTTAGCAACAAGAAAATACTACTTTGTTATATCAATGATAAATCTATACCAAATGTTCGGCAATCAATGCAAATATCAGAAATTTCAGTTTGAAATGAAGATGCTTCATTTCAATTGAACTTGTGATATTGCTTTAAAGAGTCCAGGCATGAGAATTTTCAGTTTTTAAAAGGAATTCAGTTTTTTTTGGTTGCCAAAATTTACGTGTTTTTTTTTTTATTTTCAGCCTATTTTGGAGCGTTTTTGCCTAATTTTACTCACTTCTTCAGTTTTTCTCACCACTTTCAGTTTTTTTTATGAAAGGCCATTCTCATTCCTGAAAGACTTTGTGGACAGCAAACATGTGGGCTTTCAAAATAACCTATCAGTTTGAAAAAAATCTGAAACTTTGGAAGAAATATGACATTTCAAAACCCATCAAGTCAAAATAGCTAACAACCCTATCAAAATGATCCATTTTTTTTATAGAACCAGACTGTCCACTCATATGCCCAGCCATATATTCCCCAGTATGCGGCAGTGATGGTGAAACATACCCAAGTTACTGTGATCTCCGTGCCCAGGCCTGCCTTGATAAC
>JXSR01S073436.1:5757-16883 GCA_000969725.1 Ophiothrix spiculata
GCACTGAAATGCGAGTGATTTTTCGGACTTTTTTGTTGACAAAATCGTGCATACTAATGAGCTTATACGTGATTGGTTGAAAAAATGGCCATGTGATCAATGTTCCGGAGATTTCCGAATGGATTTTGAAAAGGTCTATGTCGTAATGTCAGCAGGTAGGGACCAAGGAATTATATGATTCTTCCAAATGTTTGGTTCATGGTTACATCAAAGCACCTGTACATTACTTCATCAAGGTGCAGTATTGTATCTATTGGTAGAATTGCGCCGTTTTTGAAAAAAAATGGGGTATTGCCATTGAATGGGAAACTTTTGTCAAAGAGACACAGTCCTGCACCTCACCCCTGCAATTATGATATTATGAAACCAATGAAAACGATTAGCCTAGTGCTAAAGCAGTGAAGATTAGGTTGAGTTCAAGTAAGAGCAAATATTTACATTCTTAATCATAAGAGAATCTTTCATTAAAACTCCTTACATAACACTATTTCACCATCTTTTACTCTGTTACCCCTTTATAGGTAACAATAAAAGAAGATATCAGGACCTGCGCATCATGCTTTGCTTCCAATAGGATATTTTACAGGTGGTCATGTGTAGCTTTATTGATAAAACATGTCTGAAATGCAAAATTAGGATGAGGTCTACTAATTGTGTGATGTTACATCACTAAAGATGTTCATGACAACCTGTACAAGATATCTCATTGGAAGCGACGCTTGATGGGAAGGTCATGAAATCTTCTTTTAGTACAAAAAAAAATGATATGTCTATTTTTAGTTTAATGTAAATTTGATATTACACCGTCGATGTATATATGTAAGCTAACAAATTGACGATGAAAAGAGATGAATTACTTAAATCATCCTTCAATTAATATAGATACATTATAGATACTGATAATGTTGAATTTCTTTATTGTACCAATGCGTCATTAATTTGAAACAATTTTATATAAAAGGAGGAAGTTCAATAAACGCGTAAATTGTGTTTCTCCTCGTATCTCAACTTTTATCTGCAAACAGGGACCTAGGAATGTTTATGATTGTTCAAAATATTCGATTACATCAAAGCGCCTGCAAATGTGGTTATGAAATCGATCAGCTTAGAGCAAAGCTGTACAAAAGAAGATTAGGTTAATTTCAAGTAAGAACAAAGTATCTGCGATTTTGAATCATATGATATACTCATCCATTGACTCCTTATTTGTCCTCAATCTACTGGCATTCTAGAATAACCGGTTAACACTTAAATGTCTAGGGGGAAGCTGTTATCATGGTACCCAACATTTGGTTTTTCGGTTCTCACATTTTAACGCCGCGATATTTCGGGCAGTTATTTTTTGTAATCGCCTAGATAGTAGTTGCGCTTCTTTTGCTGAAACAAATTGAGATCGACCGCGTCGTTTTCGAGCTATTTAGCAAAATAAGCATTTTTGAGGGTTGCAGAAATTAATGATTGCCCATAAAACCGCTCCGAAGTAAAATTTTCAAAATTTTATTTCAACAATGTCAATGTATTCACGATCTCCTAATTTTAGCCAAAATTTTATTGGAAAATTCCTTTGCGGAGTAGGTTTTTCAAATCTTGGTCAAAATCGAGATCATCGCGAAACGAAAATCGGTTATTTGGCCGCCATTTTGAAACGGCACGTATATTTTTTTTCCTTGAAATATTGTTATGATTAGTGTACCTGTATATTTGCGATCGTTGAAAAAATGTATAATACAATTTCAAAAACTCAAGACAAAAATTAACTTTTCCCGAATACATCATCATGAACATTTTTAGTGACTCTGCACATTAACTACCATTTCTTAATGTCGTTCGTGCTTCGAAATAAGGTATTCAGATAATATGAAAGTGACGTACCTGCTACTACAGGCTTTCGAAATGGGGGAATTTGGGAGTTTGTGTGGTCTAGTCGAACAGAGCATGACTCCGAATCGATAGGTCGTGAGTTTGAGCCCAACAACGGCCAACGGATTATGTCCTTGGGCAAGACATTTAATCCTAATTGCTTCGTCGACCCAAGCGTTATCATGGGTAGTTAGGAATGCAAATGTGAATTTTTTTTTGCAATAATTGCATTGATACGGTTTCTCTTTAGTATGCGTTCTCTCGTGGGATATTCTTTGAGATGGCTGCGAGAAACATTTGTCGCAATATTAACATTGGTAAGCTTTCTCATTTGTGTGCGTCCTTTCGTGATATTTCTTGCTATTTAAGTGCGAGAAAGTGAACGTATGGCTTATTCTATGACTTATCCGAGATAAACATTCGTCGCAATAATTCATTGGAATGGTTTCTCTTTAGTATGTGTCCCCTCGTGAATTATTCTATGACTTGTCCTAGAGAAATGAACATGTGTCGCAATAATTACGTTGGTAAGGTTTCTCTTTAGTATGTATCCTCTCGTGACTTATCTTACTAAGCGAATGTGAAAAACATTTTTTGCCATAATTGCATTGATACGGTTTCTCTTAGTATGCGTTCTCTCGTGGGATATTCTTTGAGATGGCTGCGATAAACATTTGTCGCAAAATTGACATTGATAAGGTCTCCCTGTAGTGTGCGTCCTTTCGTGTCTTAGCTTGCTACCCCAATTTGGAAAATGTTTGTCGCAATAATTACATAGATACGGCTTCTCTCTAAAACATTCTAATTTATTAAGCTTACAAAAGGAGACATCTGATTTGTGTGCTCCTTTATGCCGTTTTATGTGATTTTTACATCTTGCAAAATCTGAAAATGATAATGTACAATATTTACAAGAAAAGGGTTTAAGAGACATTTTGTAAGATCTTGCCATATTCTTGACTGCTGATCCCTGTCTGTGTGTTGTGATGGCGTTTAAGACGAAGGCGCACACCACTTAATTACCCATATCACTATATTATGTAAACTATGTTGCTACCCCTCGAATTGGCTAAACACTACTAAAAAGCCGGTATGACTGATGAGGTATACCTCACCCCTCTACGAGAGAGGCTGATAATTCAAAGACATTAGTGTACACGTCAATTATTATAAATTAGAAAAACTATTATGTGCTCGATTGAATAGTCTTTCGTTAAAATTGAAGATTAGGTTACTTATGCCAATGCTTCAAATTCAAACAAACGGAATGATATATTGGCTCGTTTATTTCGCTCTTGATTAGCAAGTTATAGTGGTAACATGTTTGTACAGTGTTCAATTACATTTCACGTTACGGTAATGGTACAGGGAGGTACTAGTATTTGATATTCGACCTTGCCTTGAGACTGGGGCCCAAAATGTGATTTTGTTACAAAAGCTTACTCCTCCGAGAATGTAATGATGACAGCTTTTAGTCACGTGACTTGACTTTGGTCAGTGCATAAAAGTTATTATCGGTTAAGCAATCAAAGGTCATTAAAGATTACTTCTGGGCAAAAATATATGTTTAAAATTCAATATCTACCAAGTGCAAGGTAGTACAATATTCTACTTGCACAGCTAGATTGGCAAAAATATACTTAACAAATCTAGGTGATCCGTTAATTAGAACGTTTATAGCAAAATTTTGATTTTGGTGGCCATTTTTTCCTTAATGTAATTTTGCCTGATTTTCCAAACTGAAAGTACTTTATGACGTCATAATTACGTAACGCCTTTGCCGATTTTGATGATCTTGGTATCGTTGGATAGGGGAGGGTCATACCTATCTATTAATAGCAAAACCTTCGTAAAAAAGTTCGTAGGGGGTTCCGTTCCAAAATATTAGGGGGGTGCAACCCCCCCCCCCCTTCGGAGAACGTGTTACAAAAAATAGCTTAGGAAAACAAGGGTTAAATCGAAGATTATGTTACTATGCCTATTTCTTCTACAGTAAGCAGCTGTAAATGCAAGGTATATAAACATGATAAAGGTACATTTTGGTGAAATATATGGTGATATCAAAGTAATCAAACGGAATGATTTATTGCCTCATTTATTTCGCCGTGCCGACATGTTTGCACAGTGTTCAATTACAGTGCACGTAATGGTACAGGGAGGTACTAGTGTTTATTTGACATTAATTGAGATAAGTGAACCACTTAACTTTCGTCTAGCGAGGCTATTTTCTGTATCTTTGTGTCTGAAGGGAGTTACCATACTACGCATTACGATTGATACAAAATATTCGAAGTGCTGTTATCGGAAAAGATACTTTAAGTAGCCCCTCGTTTGAGTGGGAAAGTTAATGTGCTGTTTGAGGTCAAATGATGACAAGATATCTGAGTGGGTTTGTTCATGTGAAAGTTGAAATCACCATGAAGTATCAACTTTCCAGGCATCAGCGTGATTTCTTACAGAAAGTTTTCAAATTCTGATATAAAATTGGATGGATTGAGCATGATACAAAAAGATATTGGTCGAGCTATGAGTTTTACGCAATATCGTGCGAGACGCGCAGCGTCGAGCTCGATATTTCTAAAACTCATAGCGAGACCAATATCTTTGAGTATCATGCGAAAAAATTCATCCAATTTTATCATTATTATGTTTAAAATCAGACATTTTGTTTCCTGGCCAATATCCCTGTCCGATTTTTTTGGAAATCGGTCAGCTCAGAACATAATAATGGGTAAAATTGGATTGCATCAGATCGATTTCACGTGTTGGCCGAGGTCGGTACACAACAATGTAATGCACACCACTATTAGGATCTTGAACACAAGTGTGTTCAAAGTTAACAGTTTGTATATTCGTATATTTATTACGTAAAACCAAATTTGTTTTGAAGAGTACTCCAATGCCACCATGATTTGATGTTCTACGGGTAATATTGAGAAATGAATAAAGTGCTCTCATACATCACCATATAGAGCAAAACGTATAAATAACGTATAAAAGTTTCACATATTGAAAATGTGCTAAACGGACCAACACCGTATGAATAACAATTTAAACGTATACTTAACGGACAGATCGTATGGATAACGTATAGAACGTACTTGTAACGAATACATGACGAACAACAATGCATAAAACAGAACAATAGTGGGATAAAGTACGTTAGGCGTACGTTTTGCTCTATTCGGTGAAGTGTGACAGAGTCTTAAGCCTCAGGTTTCAGTTCACCGATTACAATCGAGTCATCAGGAGCTAAGAAAGTTTCTGTGAGGAACATGATATCAACATGTTTTTCCACAATGTCACTACATGTAATGGATCTTTTTCTGGTGGATCTCGGATTCCAACGGCAGATCTTAAGCATGGGTTTCCTGTTAATAAATGGTTTATCAAGGTCATCGAGCAACATGGGTATCACGCTTGGCATGATTACTTATTATTGGTCCAAGGAATAATTTAATAGTTTGTATTAAATGTTTTCTCAATTGGCAGTTTTTTTTTATTTATTTATTTGACAAAACTTTCTTTGATGTCGCTTATTACCGCCACTTCGACATCCCCCTGTTAACCGGTTTAGCATCAATACCAAGACACTTGATATGGTTCCATGGTGTTGTAGGCCCTTTAGCAACAGGCACTCTAATTTTATAGTGCGCTTTGCCTCCTAGATTTGTAATTCCACATGGCCTCTGCACACTTTATAGGTGTTCACTGACCACTGTGGTCCAAGTAAGCTCCATTCCACACCAAGCAACCCCTAGGGGCGCTGAACCTTGATCAGCCTTGATTTAAATTCTTCACTCTTTACTGTGTGTCCCATCATAATCTGTTCTATATGTTGTCCGAGAAAAACATTTGCAATACTTACATTGATATAATTTCTCTTTAGTAGGCCCTATGTGTTCTCTCGTGGTTTATATTGGTAGTTGCCTGCGAGAAACGTTTGTCGCAATATTTACATTGATAAGGTTTCGTGTGCGTCCTGTCGTGACCTATCTTGCCACTTAAGTATGAGAAACGTTTGTCGCAGTAATTACATTGATACGGTTTATCATTAGCATGTATCCTTTCGTGACTTATTCTATGACTTGACGTAGGGAAGCATTTGTCGCAATTGTTTCATTGATATGGTTGCTCTTTAAGTGTGCGTCCTTTCGTGTACTATTTTGCTACCCGAATGTGAAAAACGTTTGTCGCAATAATTGGATTGGTCGGCTTCTCTTTAGTATGTGTTCTCTCGTGACTTTTTCTTTCATTTATCATAAAGAAATATTTGTCGCAATATATACATTGATATGGCTTCTCTTCAGTATGCGTTATCTCGTGACGTTTCTTACTATTTAAGTATGAGAAACGTTTGTTGCAGTAATTACACTGATACTGATACTATTTACATTGATATGGTTTCTCTTTAGTATGTATTCTCTCGTGGCATATCCTGTTAGTTGTCCGCGAGAAACACTTGTCGCAATGTCTTCATTTATAAAGTTTCTCTTTAGTATGCGTCATTTCATGTCTGATCGATCTTGATACTCAAATGTGAAAAAAAGTTTATTGCAATAATTGCATAGATGCAGCTTCTATGTGATTTTTACATCTTGGAAAATCTGAAAATAATGATAATGTACAATATTTACAAGAAAAGGGTTGAAGAAACATTTTGTAAGATAGATCTTGCCATATCAACTTGACATCTGCTAACCTGTCTCCCTTAAAAAGTGTGTTGTGGTGGCGTTTTTAACGAAGGCGCATACGTACGAAGTCGATCAGTACTAGTGGGGCAGTTCCAAAGGAACGTTTTGACTGAAAATGGGAACATTTCACTTTTAAATGGCTACAGAACCTAGCATAAACATTATATCCACATGATTGTTGTTGATAATGGTGATCGGTGCTCACTGGTGGGGTCAAGACATGTAGATGTTTAAAAACTAAATTAATCGCCAAAATCGTGAAAAAAGTCCATGTAACGTTCGGTAACGTTTGTGACATCACACGGTAATAGATTTTTGCTCCAAATAACTTTAGAAATTCTCTGACGTGTTAGCGATTTTAGTATTGCACTTTACACAGATGATGGGTAAAATATTTACAAATATTTCCTACAAATAGTAGCGGGAAATTCTATCGTACGGATTTATTTTAATCTATTGTTTTGTGTGGTAACGTTTGGGTGTAGTTTGTGACATTTTAGTGTAACGTTTTGGTAACGTTTGTGACATTTTTAGAATAAAACATGTGCTCATATCATTCATGCACGGATAGAAAAACTTTACAATTTCTGTTTGGGAATTACTTTTCACGTACCAAGTAAAAAGTATATGACTGAAAAAACTGCGTATGTGGTCGAATAAAAAAGCAGATTTTTTGCTTGAAGTCAAAAAAAGTTTCATTTTCTATGGAATGAGCCAGTTGGTGGCTTAAAGGGTAGTCATGGTAGAAATCATGTGTATTAGTAGATGATTTTACACGAATTGACTCAGACTGACAATATTCTTGCTGAATCCCAAGCAGAATTCAGACCAGGCAAAAGAAGTGGTCAACTTTAATTTTAACTCTCAGACAGCTTGCAGAGAAGTACAACGAAAAACGTGCGGCAGCTGCTATGGGTTATCCAATATGATATCATCCTACTGAGAGCTCCTTATGGAACACCGTAAAGAACTTTAAGAGTAAATGGATACGTAGGGCCAACAAAAAAAAAATGTTTGGTTGCCCTCCAGTGACCGACCCTATTTTACAGATTGACCCAATCTATATTTGTTATTGACAAATATTAGTTTCCTCAAAAATATGCCAAACTTACCGAAAGAAAATGCCCTCAGGCTTATTCCGCTGAGTTATGAATAACAAAATAACATGAACTACACTGTCACATGAAATTTCGGGCTTTTGACATTCCAATCATGGCGGCCCCTTAATTGTGCAGGTGAAAAGAGGGTCTGCATGCTTTTTCAACCCTCAAAACGTTCAGGATGTCACAATCACTACAAAAGGAGTCAAAAGCATAATTTTCAAGAAAAGCTTTTCAACTCATCGGGGTTTCCAGGTACGGTCATCAAATTTATGGATATGAAACGTCTTGAGACCCTCTACAATTAGTCTTGGTCCAAGACGGTCAAAATTAATCCATCACCTACCCTAGCTTTCCGTGCAGTCTAAAATCCATTTCTGCTATCAACGAACATGTTGTGGTTAGTAAAGTATGCACTCAATAAAGATGGTTTTACTTTAACTAACAACATTTTTGCACAAGTATCAACAACCTTGCTAGGACAAAACAAAGTAAGAGTAGACTTAACTAAACGTGAACAAATTGAAACTGAAATACCCGCGTAAGCAACTGTTTTATATGCGGCATATTTATTTTATGTTATGTGTATGAGCTTATGTGAGAAATGAAAAGTGTGATCGATATTGAAACAGTTGTTGTAAAAACAATGGTATTGGTTTGGATTTTTAAAAAAATTGTTAATTTAGTTAATATTGTATATTTTACGGGACGTAAATCAAGATTAATACGTACATATTCTTAAATGCTATTTTCTAACAAGTCACTTACCATAATGATTTTTTTCATGATCATATTATCTTCCTTTTAGTATCCGACTTTTTATAAATCCACAACATAATTCCTTCATGGAAATTTGTATAACATTTAACGTTTAGTTGAATGATGTGTTCCACAATATGTTTCTTTTCTTAAAGATAATAAAGCATTCTCTTCCTATCGCTACAACTGTTCTTTGATTTGTTTCGTTGTATTATACTTCGAACAATGCTATGTACTGAACTTCATAAGTTTATCAAAGAAGCGAGGTACAGATTTTTCACAGCATCACAGTCCATTACTTGTTGTCGACTAGCTGGGCGACACTGTCAGTTTAACATTAAAGGTAGTGATAGATGCCAAGAGATGTTTAACAGCGCCAAACGCGGGATGATTTCTCACCATACTCACAGACAAGGGGCGAAGTTTAAAATAAGCATCAATGGCAGCACCATGACACTGAATATAAGGACGGGTTAATTTTGATAAGAGTAACGGTTGCGAGTTATCAGATGTTTTGTTGATTTGAACAAATCGTTCAAGTTAATAATACAAAGCAACAACATCAACAACAACAACAACAACAACAACAACAATATTTTTTCGAACTAAAACACGCTCTTTTCACCCAAACATTTCCGAGTGCTAAGCCAATTTCTTCTGAAGGTGTTGTTAATATTTTACACAATGGTGATATTTGACACCATTCCATGGAAAATGTACATTCAACAAGAGAACGTTACACACCATTCTAAAAAATAATCACTACGAAACAAAATATGAATGCAACTTTCTACAAACTACAACACTGACGAAGTGTATCCTGCCAATAAGAGATATAGTTGATTCCGATAAAGTATTGTGAAAAAAGTATTCTCTTGATTCTTTTACGGTTATTTTGATTAATAAAAAATGTTGAGTGTCAACCTTCAAGTGATCAGAGTGAGTCTTCGGAAAATATTAGCATGTTAAATATCTAAAATTAGCAGGATATATTTTTCTGCTTGATAATAATAATAATAAATGAATTTCATTTGAAGCAGCATTATTAACCGAAATAAATCACCCATGACGTTTGGTATCTTTTTCTTTTGAGTGACAGTTTATTTAGGTTTGATGATACCCTTCATCAAAAGATATAAGGAGTTCATCAAAATCACTTTATAAAACTAAAAATGCAAAGGACTTCAACTTTGGGGTACATGACAATCAATATCAAGTAAAGAGAAAAAATGCTAACATTGCCTAATTTGCATATTTAATTGGCAAATAAAAGGAAAATAAAAACTAAATCTAGTTTAATGTGTTGTTGCAGTGTCAAAGACGTGGAACATGGTGATGTAGTGAAGTGATATTTTTCATAAGTAAAATTAATTCATAGACATAGAAATATCACTGGTCCCTATTATCATGACATTGCTCCTTTCTTAAAATTCTATCATAATTATATTAATGATTCTGTTGATACTGCTGCTTATTTATGTTAATTTCAAAATACAATAAATGATGTTTAAAAGTTTTTCATGATCTATAGTACAAATGCCAGGTTTTGATACTCAACCCTATGCAAAGAAAAATTATTTACATTAGTAATAACTAGAGTTAAAAAAAAAATAAGATTTTTAGATTTTTACCTACAAGCACATTTTAACAAGCTTTGCTTTATATTATACAGCAGATGTATTTGAAATGATGGTATATCGAGAAATATTGAATATAATTATATTCATAGATACAAGAATTTGATATTTGGTTACCGCTATATGTACGTATGTAACAATGGAAGCAGTGAAATATATCACAAAAAAAAGGAAAATGGAAAACAATGACAGCATGAGAAGAACGTGTTAATTCCCGTTAGCATTTATATTTGAAATCTGATATTTCGAAACTCTGGTGTGAGATGTCTTCAAGGTTAGTTTTGCACATTTCTAAGGTGTCTTATTTTATAATAATTGTGTTTGACTCCCGAGATACAGAAATAAACTTTTAAACCAGCAAATAACAAAACAAAACAAAAAAAACAAACAAAATAAAAATATTCATTTCATTTATTTAACCTTCTCTTTTCCCATGTATAAACAGGTTGATAGTTCTAGTCTGTAGTATGTTTCATGAAGCTGCGCAAAGTAATATGCAGAGAAACAATCGTTCAAAACAAACAAAACTGAACTTGACATTTGGTAAATTGAAATTATGCATTATTTTTTTTGATTTGTGCAGTATAAACATATACATTGCACCAGGGACGTTAGAGTACAAAAATGTGAAAGTATTATTACAAGCAATTCAGCATAATTTGTTAATTCCTTGAAAATCCATAATTGATACCTGAACTTTCGAAAGTGAGAGACAAGATATATTTCCTAGTTTTTTGTGTCATTATCAGTGCATCTAAGTCCCAAGATACTAAATTATAGCATATCAATCAAAATACAAACAAATGCTTGAATTTATTTCATTCTGTTACTCATTCTTTCTCTTATGTATTAGAGAGGTTGTTGTTATGTCCCTGGTGCTTTCTTATGATTGTTCTTAAAGACATTTGCATAGTAATATTCGTTAAAAGCAAACATATGAACTTGACAATGTGTTTACTTAGATTAATACATTTATTTGTTTATGCGCTTGAATAGTAAAATAACACTGGGACAGTAGAAATACAAAATAAAAATCTTGACATATTTTGCCTCCTTTGCATGCGTTGCAATAATGT
>JXSR01S073437.1:2478-23969 GCA_000969725.1 Ophiothrix spiculata
AGGAATTTCAATTCAGTGTTTGAATTCATTTTGTTGATGCTTACACTTTGTTGCTTTGTGTAATTACTGAGAATAGCTGAGAATTCATAAATTAAAACTGTGATTGGTGTAATAATATCAAATATTACTTGAAAAATGAAAATAACATGCCAATAGCAGGCAAAATCAAATCAAAATAGCACACAATTAATAAAATTAACACAAAAAAGTAAAAAGAGAAAGGCTTGGTAAATAGTAGGGAAAGTCCCCTCTATCACCTCAAGCAGTACCACTGATCGGGCTGCTATCATTTTACTTTGGATAAATCATAGTTATATAGAAACTAAGAATCAAATTTCTATATGAAGCAGGAAAAACAAAATTAAAACAAAAATGTCTTGTTTTGCACATGGTGTGGTTTCATATTGGATGGTTTATGCAATATTACAAGTATTGTAGCTGGTGTTCACCAACATCAAAATAAGGATTAGGATATATTTTGTAAGAATAGTCAAAACAAAACAAAACTATAGCTTTTTTAGTCTACATGTATAACCAGAAAGGTGTGGTTGTAGGTGTACCAGCCCAAAATGCGCCACTTTAAAATCCATTGAAATGCTGCTTTACTATTTAAAATCCATTGAAAGGCTGCTTTTACTATAAAATGGGTCAGGACTCAGAAACTTATTAAGACAGAAATAAAACACACACCCACAAACCCCACCCTTACCCTCACACAGTTCAGTTCTTTACCCTTAATCCCAAAACATATCTTTAGATCTGACAGCTCTTCAAGTTAATTATTCTTATTTTTTATACGACTATTTTCATTTTGGTATTTTTTCTGCCCTTAATCGTAAGGTATATTAATCATGCATTAGAAAAATCGAACCCTTTGTTAATGCAGGTGTTAATGTTGCCTGGAGTCAAGAGGTGGTTGTAACTAATGATGGGTTTTGGTATTACGATGGGTTAACAATGCATTTTAACGTGAGTGAAATCGACCCCTGATCTGATGAAGTCCTCTGACGTGAAGGACGAAAAACAATGTGAGTAAAAATTCACAATTTTTTTTCAAGCAAAATATGTAATTTGATAAGTTAAATAGCTTGTAGTTTCACAAGTTACTAAGCAACCAAAATTACACAAATACGGAACAAGTAGTCCTCAATGGCAGATGGATACATGTAGAACATGAAAAATATTGTAAATAAAAATAGTGCCTTCATGTGACAACATTGTACGATCAAAGAACTAGCATTCGTCTTGTCTAATTTAGCCCACGTAACACATCTCATTAATTTATTCCTGCTTACAAATGCCCTCAGTATAACCTTACCTTTGTTTGCGTAACCATGTCCCCGTCAAAATTATATAAATCCAGATATGCAAAGCAACATGCAACAAGTGTTACAAGTTTCTTGATACAGTGTAAAGTGTGTCAACACTTATTATAAAAAAATCACAAATGGGTCTGCACAGCTAAGATGAATGCAACTGAAATTCAATTCTGAATTTTTAAAACACAAGTAAAATATTTCAACAATGTTTTTCAAAATTCACTGATTCTTGACAAATCAGCAAAGTATATCCATCATTACAAAAACTGAACTTGAAAAATATGTCAGCAAAGTATTTCTGTATTAATTAACCCGCAACAGGCCAAGTGACACCAACAAAATGTGTACATAACATTTATCAAAATTCAATGAGTCTTGAAACAACAACAAAATGATACGCAAGCCGAAACAGTATTTAAGTCTTGTAATGCCAGTAATTAAATCACAGTAACTTTTTAACACCACCAAAGTGTGTCCGCACGCATCAGTTAAAACGCATTAAGTCTCGTATCGTCATTAAAGTGTATCCATAACCACCAATTAAACTCAACAATAGTGATAAATTCACATCACACCCATTATCAATTACCAAATCTCATAATACATTTCCTTAATACTATCTTTATAGCTAAGATTTCTACGCAAATTATTTCAGCTTAACTATAACCAAAACTTCTAACACTTGGACAAAGCACAATAAATGAATATAACACTTCTTTATGGTTTACGTTGATTACAATACAACTGAACAATATAGACCAAGTTCACTTTGCTTAGCTCAATGGAACAGGACAAAAGACACAGGTACCTAGAACCAGTTATCTTTATTTCAAACAAATGACTAAATTTTCTTTTTATTTGTGTTCACAATGCTAACGAGGGTATATTAGTGTAAAGATAGTATTTACACCATAAGGCAGTGGGAAAAGTGTTCGTCAAATGTTGTCACTGTCAACCCACTCCCAGGAACCCACTCACTACTAAATTTGGCAGATGTGAACCACATGACAAAACAGAAAAACAATCAAATCTGAGCAAAGGTGATTATCATGATTATCATTTTCTTTTAAAAATCATGAAAAATATCTTTGGTCAGAATTTACAAATTATGAAAAAAACTTTTTAATCTGCTACGTTTGATGCATGGCTCAACACAAAATTTTACAATACATGAACACAAAAGTCTTCAAAAAAGATGAACAATAATTCCAATAAGGTTTGATTCATTTATCTATATGTTTTTGTACAAGTTGTTAAACAGAGAACCAGATCTAAAGATATGAAAAGGTATCAAATTTAGTTATGATCATAAAGGTGCGTTTACATTGCGACGTACTGGGGGTAACGACAAGTAGACCTGCGAATTGCAGTTTTGAATTTTACGCCGGTCCTTGTTAGTTAAAGTCAGTTAACTTTGACACAAGTCTCTAGCCTACACAGGTTGACATTACTATCGGTTGCTTTTAGTTACAAATTTTACAATTTTTGGATGACATAGAATAGCATTTGATGTCGTCGAGATTTCGTTGGCCACCGCAACCCTCAGTTCTTTGACGTTTCCATGACCATTTGTAGCAGTTTGTAGTTGTTTAGAGGTCGTCACAATTTCTTTGGCAATCGTGGTCAACATCAGTGTGTTGCAGGGATGTGAGTAGGAATGATTGTACCACCTGCACAAACTTCAAGTCACGATACTGTTGCCGTGACCAGTAGATAACATTTGTTCCTTTACGTCAGCCAAGGTCATTATTTGCCGCCTCACTACGTTGCTTACAGTTGTTCGTCGACGAGAAGTCGTCACCCAACGTCAAGCCAAACTCTTAATTTATTAGTCAGTCTGCGTTTCTTTCAGCACCCACTCGTTACTTGTTGCCGTGGTGTCACTAAGGGTTGTTACTATCCATCAACAAACTTTGAATTTTTATCTTTACTCGTTGCTTGTCCTCAAGGATTTTGTGCTTTTGGAATACGTTACCCTACGTCGAGGGCATGTCCTCGCAATGTAAACGCACCTTAAATGAGTCTACTGATACCAGTAATGTGGGGTGTTGTTGGACAGGTACTGTGCCTATCGCCCCTTGAAGCAGGCCATTTGGATCGGGAAGATTATGAATGGCCCTCTATAAACCAGGGCAGCCCAGCTCCTCATTGGAATACACCAATTATAATATATTTTACATGCCTCTGTGTTTATCTCCCGGGAGGAGCTGAGCACCTTACTTGGTACGCATGTTCATCAGAAAAAAGGTTTAAAAAGGGACCGATTTTGGCAATTGGCATCAGCGACAACTTTTAAAAAGAGGTGCTTTTTTAGGGTAATCTTTTATGCTTGGGGTCATCATTTTAATATACCCTATTCACTCGTCTAATTCAACTATTTTCCTCTGACAATATCCTTAAATTAACAAAATCCCCATTTCCAAAGGTTTGACAAATAGTCATACTCTATGACCAACACTTCATTTAAATTATTTTAACAATTTTTGTCATGCTTGTATGAAAGCGCTCAACTGTAACGTGATCTAAATTCAGAAAATGAGTAGTTGAATTGGACGAGTGGATACGTTTTTTTCCATGTTTAAGGTCACTTTTTCGCTTGCTATTCTTAAATTCCAAAAAATATAACAGAAAGCATTCCAATGAATTATGACAGTAAATAGTGCATTACAACACTGAGTTTACTAATAACTAATGCTGGCCAATTCTGCCGTTTTCATTTATAAAAAATGATTTTGAATACTCGGCCAAGCCTATTCTTTGAAAAAGCAAAAACAATTGGGCTACAAGATCACTCGCTTGGCAATACTACATGCTACTTAGTACCAATGATACAAACACTAAACAACAACTAGACACCAACAAAAACAATTAGAAACAAAGCGCAACAATCAGAACCACTCAACTGGTCTAATTGCACTACTCGCTTTCTTTGTCTGCAAAACGTGCACGTCCTTGACTTTGAGCATTGGCAGTACTTATCTGTCAAAATTGTACAACAGGTAATTTTATTATTGACTGCATAAACATGACAGTTTACTTTGAAATATTTTGAAATAACAGACAATTTATAGAATTGCAAATACTTAATCTGTTGAAAACGAGATGTTTTGTTATACTCATGAATAATGTACGATTGATGTGTGTTTGAACAGAGTGAAAAGAGCGACTATATCAACATCCGATTGAAACAATTGATTCATGTATTCAATGTCACACTTGCAATGACTGAAAGAAGATATTATTCTAATTGTCGCAACTAACGATGATGATACACGGGAGAGGGGTGTGTTACTTTAAAATTGTTGGGTATACTCAATAAATTTCAGAGACTTATTTTAAATACAAGGAGAATTGTCAAAATGACAAAACTTTTTTGAGATTTAAGATAATAAGTCAGTCAAAAAGACTTACTTAAAATAAATCCTGTTGCCTAAAAAATAAATCGTCAATTGACTAGAATGGAGTTATAAGCACAAAAGTCATTTTAACAAGGTCTCCTTAGATTAAAAAACAAGTCTTTGCACAGGTTTTCGAACACAGTGCTTCGGAACTGATTTTTCGGTCTTAAAAGGGTCACGGTTTTGGGAGCTGATTTTTTCATAACTAAGGACTGGTCTTAAGAACTGATTTTTTTTAAATACCATCAGAGTTTAACATTTTTGGACAATTACTCTCAAATGAAGGTCAAGCTTTAAAAGGAGGAGGGGGTCTTTAGACACAGAAGGGGGTCTTGGCTTGGCATACATTTGTACCTTAAAATGGGGTCCCCCCTTCCTGGAAGAAACAATCTCTTTTTCACTGAGGATTTTAACGTAAATTAATATTAATCATTAAAACCTACTTTTGTCTGTTCTCAATGAGATGAAATTATGATATTGAATGTCTATAATTATAGAAATATCACACATAATGATTTTTAAGTCATTGATTCATGGTTTAATTACCCAAGGACTTGTTGCTATCTTATTTTCTCACAATCAAATTTTTGTGGTTTTTAATTGAGGAGATAATTAACCAACATGCGTTTTTGATTTTTAATTGTTTTATTTTGATCAACCCACATAATTTGTTTCTTACACTTTGATAAATAATCATGATTAATAATAATAATAAAGATTTATTATATCAGACAGTGAACGAACACAAATACATTCTAAATAATAATGTAAATTATTTTTCATATTTGATAAATGAACATATTATCATCATTTTTGATTCCAGATTGCAAGATGTTGATTCTGATTTATCTATATATAAAAGTTGAGCTAATAATGTTTACATTCTCTTTTATGCTAAAATAAGATCTAAAGTAAAAAATTTCAGTCATGGGTTTTTTTTGGTTTTTTTTAATTATGGAATGATGGCAAGCAAAATGTAGGCCTATTTCTATTATGATTCATGGTATGTTGGAATTGCTATTAAATTTATGAAATATAACCCATCAATAAAGATCAGAACCTTAAGGCTACGGTCCCTAGATGGGTGCCATTTTTGCCAACGGCATCTTTACTGCAACTTTTTACCTACTTACACATATCAGAATAATACAATTTTTGGCGTACATATGTAATAGAGTCTCTGGTTTATACATGGAACTTTACAAGTGATTTCACCTCCATTATCAAGGTCAAAATTACGTCAATAAACTACTTCGAAAAATTTACACCTTTTTCGCCGAAACCTTAAAATTTTATGATGTTCGAACGATTCCCCTGTTTTCAAATTTGGACAGATTGTAAGCTTGATACTTTTTATTGAATTACAAATAATATTTTATAAATGTGTTGTGTTGATTTGGAATGATAATGTAACAAACCCGCGTTGTTTTGCCCGAAAAACCAGGCGTGAATTATGACACCGAGTTCGCCCTGTTTGAGCTGTGAATAGCCTGATTTTAGTATCTACATTATCTACATTTTGTCTGATATACGCATTCGCATAATTTACTTACAAATCGAGCATTCCAATGAGGCAAAAATTGCAATTTTTATGTAAACAAAAGAAAAATACGGCATTCTAATGTTTATATTTTAGATTTTAGTTCACGATCTCAACAATGCTTTGATAGCTCAGCGGTAGAGCGCTCGCTTCGTAATGCATGACTAACTCCTGCCATAATCCATGGTTCGAGTCCCCGCGAAGGCAGTGGAAACTATTTATCTTTTCATGATAGAAAAATAGTTAGGATTCACATTTTCCTGAGCATGTGGATTCCTCGTACCCTTAAGGTAATAAACTAATCAACAACTTTTATCTCAACAAAACATCGTATTTAGATTTATCCATATCCCTACAATTACACATCAATCCAGATCTAAAATCTTTAATATATACTACATAATCAACAATGCATGTCTCAACAAAAAGATAAAAACAGTGTTGTGTAAAATTCCTTGTCGTTTCATCTTACTTCATCTGACTTGTATTACCCTGGCCCCTGGTGGATCTAATATACTTGCAACCTAATTACCAAGTGTTGCCATGTTTAAATGTTCCACGGCATTTTTACTTGCCCTATCTCTGAATGCTGTTATTTCAATAATATGTACGCTACACTAGTAGTAATTTTGTTTTGAAGTTGAAAACAAATGGTTACAGCCATCTGATGACCACTTTAAGTGACCAACAGACAATAACATTGAGCTAACCAAGTTGAAAAGTATGAAGAGAAAGGCAGAGGGCCTGCAACAGATGATTTGATCAAACTTGCATTAGAGCTCTGAGTTACTCTGTAAAGATGTAAAAGACGTGAGCAGTGGTCATGAAGTATACTCGGGTACAAAATCAACCCTTGTTTGCCAGTGTTGGACAAGTGGTAGCAGACACTCTTTGATACCTGTACATAATTAAACTAGAACTGACCACTATTTGTGGCAGAGAACATGTAACACATATTCAAAACTGTTACAATTTTTAACTTGTCAAAGTATAAAGGAATACTTAACATTTTTGAACACTAATTTTGAAAGAACGCATATATGTTCTTTTGAGATTAGTGTTCAAAATTGTCAATTTTGATTGACAAAATTGTCAACAAAATTGTCAATTTTGATTGACAAAATGGTCAATTTTGAACATCAGTGTTCAAAACTTAAAACATGAAAACATGCCTGATGCTCGTGTTTAGGTAGGTGTTCAGGCATCCTAGGTGATATTTTGAATGCACACTTTCATAATTGAACATCGATGTCTGATGTCTAATGTGTTCAAATTCAAATGTTTGAACATGTGGCAGGTGTTAAAAAGTGTAACAAATGTCAAATATTTGTCATACTACACAATTATAGGAACCATATCGGCAATGTTGAATTTTCTGAAAATTTGAAGTGGTAGCTTTCTTATATTAATTTAGGCCCGGTGCAGACTCCACTATCGTATAGAATATTTTGCTTAGAATATTCTATGCTGACGACAAAATGACGTAGTAACCAAATAAAACATACAATTTTATTTGATGACCTACGTCATTTTGTCGTCAGCATAGAATATTCTAAGCAAAATTTTCTATAGGATAGAGGAGTCCACACCGGGCCTTATAAACAGCTCGTAGTGAGAATATATAGCGAGCGTCAAAATATGCCATTGATACCTGACAGAAGACTAGTTCTGCAAAATTTGCAGTCTAGCAAGATAAACGGGGATGAAACAATTGCAGCCACTTGACCAGTTATCTGACCAAGCGGCCACAAAGCTGGTGCTAACCAGGTTGAATAATGTGTCCAGAGACAAAAGAGGGCCTGTAACCATCAATTCACCAAGCTTACACAAATGTTGGTAGACACAATCAGGCAGAAAAAAATAATGTCCAGATGGTTATTGCAATATGACATCACTTGTTAGAGTTAGAAAAATACAATGTGTGCAGGAAAAATTATGTGATGGTGATTTTAAAAGCTACTTCATTATTTGGATTTTTACTTAAACAGTTTCATTTTTAAACTTTTCTAATTTTATGTATAATTTTCAACACATAGCAAATTCTTATAGCAATTGCGAAATGTCAACACTCATTTAAATTTGGAATAGAAGCTATCCCCTTTTCAAATATTGCAATTCTGAAAAATGTTTTGGGGTCTAACAAAAAATACATACATACATAGAAAAACAAAAAATAAAGTCTTGTTTGGTTCCTAACCTCGTCTAACCACTTGTGCAAAATATCATAGTATGGCGCAAGCTGATGCAACAAGTTTTTGAAAATGTGTGAAATAAATGATTTTTTGCCTATTTAACCAATTTATTGCCCAGCCAGTGCAACAACCTCTTCAACTCCGGTTGAATTGGTGCAAGCTCTTAAACATTCACAGGAACACTGATTCCCACTTTTAATCTATTCGTATCTTTAGTAGAAGCCCACAATACGAATACATTTTCATCTATTTTAATCATGTTAATTGCAAACAAAAGTCAATATTTCAAACGAATCAAATGTCTGAGTGGATATAAGTGGCTTTGGAAACAGCTCTTCACAGAAAGTGATCAATTAACAGAGATAATTTTAAAAAAATCACACAAATTACTGACTAGACAAAAACAATATCTAAACTTTCTATCTAAGAAATCTAAGGTAACCAGAGATTTCAATCATCATTATTTAGGATTATAAACAACGCAATCAAAATGGCAACAGTGACTATGTTGATTTTGTTATTCTCACATTGGATCATCATGTGAGTGAAAGAAAGTCGTATCTGCAATAGCTGCCATTTGTCATTAATTCGGATTGCACACCATAACTTCCAATCTTGGGTCAGTGGCTCTTGAAATGGTTCTTCAGGTGATGGTGTCACTTGATGAACCATTTCAAGAGCCACTGACATAAAACAGATAAATTTTGAGGGACTATGCACATTGTAGCGATGTGTAAAATAAATAACTTAAAGCAACCATTGCAGCTACAGCTTTCTTTCACTCACATGACAAGATAGCCGTTGGCAGAACACAAGGCAAAGAGATAAACCACTACCAACCCAGCTCTATCTCAAACTCGCTCTCTCTATTTCTCTCCAACCGCTCTTTATACATAATATGTCTTCCTTTTACGCTGTGTGCAATACACGTCAAGTAAATTTAATAAGTAATCATAAATCAATGGTGTCAAGTCGAAGATGTTGATGCTGTAAGAATTTCGGGGACAGGGCACTCATGGAATGACTTTATTCTTTACCCTCTTACCTTTTCTAATTAAAAAGTCCCTTTAAATGGAAATCAGCATCCCATTTATTAAAGATAGCCTATTCAACATTAAATGCTTTAGACACAATCACCTAAGTGTAGTTCAACTTTCGCCAACACTTTATAGTGATTTTATTGCATATTAAGAACTTGAAAGTACTTTCAACGACTAACTAATAAAACCATTGCTGAACCGGAAAACATTTATAGGAAAACAGACAATTATTTGTTGTGATTTGTATTTTTACTTCTCTGCTTTGATATTTTACTTCTCCAGAGAAGTAAAAATTCAGTGATAGTGTCTCTAGAAATAAATTACTAAATTCTCCAAATTCAATTTCCTTTGTTACTTCCTGTATATTTGAGAGAAAACATCATGGTTTTAAATTTGTTTGACCTTGCTAAAGAATGACTTTTCAACAACTCAGTGTATCTCTTTATACAGGAGCGTACCGTTGTTAATTTGTGATGAATCCACAGTTGATATTCAAATAAGCGCGTCACGCACGGCACAGCGTACACGGAGGTGCGTTTACGCAGTGCACATAAATCGGCGCACTGTTCATCGTGCGTCGGGAACTTGAGTACGTGCAAGGACTGGCGCTTGGGAACAGTTGAAAACGACAAAGCAACCATCATTTAAAAACCAGCATTTTGTTTCAGATTCTTCAAAGTATTTTTATTGAGATGAGTATCTGTTAAATTGAAAACATTTAGAATTTAATTATACGTTTTCAGGAATATTTTCGTTCTTGAAAGGTATTCAAACATGCTACAGAGTTGTTCATCGCTAATCAACAACTCTGCATCCGATGCGTCAGCGTATTTTTATCACACTCGGGTGGCTAAAGCCTCCTTCGCGCGATAAAAAATACGCAGACGCATGGATGCATCGTTGTTGATTAGCGATGAACAACTCTGTAGCATGTTTGAATACCTAATTAAACCAACATCTGGAATCTAAAACTTTAGGAAAATAGAAACATTTTAGCAGAACCCTAAGAAATGAAATAGCTGAACATTATCTTTTTAGAGCTAGCTAATGATACGATTTTGTTTGTTTGTTTGTTTTGATTCTATTAAGGGCTCTCTTTGATTTGAACAAGTTTATACAAGTTTTCCTACCCAAGTGGATCATGGCTAAAGCCTTTAACTGAGTATTTTTTATCGCCCAGGTTTGATCCTAAATTCTTTGATCCCCACCATATTTTCTCCATTCCACCCAAATAATGATTAACACTCTCTAATTGTTGTATAATTTACAACGCAAGATCATAAAGGTACTTTATTCAACATGTATCACTATTTATATAACAGCTAATTTGAAATAGGTTGGCCATGTTGCTATTTACAGAAACATAGCAGATCTTTGGTACAGGTCTATAGACCTTTTCAAAACACGACTCTCCGAGAATTTCCGAAGCTGATTATACACTTTCCGACAATTGCCGACAGAAAAAGTGACTCTTCAACACAATAACCAGAATGGTAAGTTCGCGGTCTCGTTTATTGGCTGCATACGAATTCGAACTTGTAATTAGCATTAGCGCTGAAGAGTCACTTTTAGCTGATGGTACTTTTTTCTTAAGCTTAATCAGCGCAGATCAGCCGATTTCAAATGGAAATTTCACTCTTTGTGTCGGTGAGCTTATGGTACCGTCGGCCAAAAGTTGTTCAGAATTAGTGTATCTAATAATGTAGGGGTCTGGTTCTATTTATTTTTCACTTTTATTGCGCCGAAATGCAAGAGAATTTTCAGAAAATTGTGTTGACAAAATCGTGCATACTAATGAGCTTGAACGTGATTGGTTGAAAAAATGGCCATGTGATCAATGTTCCGGAGATTTCCGAATGGATTTTGAAAAGGTCTATAGTATATCAGTTATGACAGCTGGTGAATCAAAATTAATAACAAATGCAAACTTTTATTGTAACTTCCTTAATATTCCACTGATGAAACCCATTGACATATCAATTAAAATCACAGTAAAATTTCCAACTATTGGCAAAAAAATAATTTATTGGACAATTTAAACAAAAATCCATGGCATGGCTTGCATTAACAAAAAATGGGGCCCTGCAATATGGATTTCTGTTTAAACTGTCCAATACATTATTGTATAGCCTATAGATCATTAGTAATAGTTTCAAATTATTGTATCCATAAAAATGTTTTTTTTTGTATTTTAAACATGGGTCAAGTGACCTCCAAGCTGGAGGTGTGTCAAACAGGTCTTATACTCTACACAAGGATGGGCATTATTTATCCAAGATTTTTTCTCTAAAAATATGGCTCCCATCTCAATGATTGCATTTTTATGAGTCACTCTGTATATGGTCATCGAATCGTTGCCCATCATCAGTAAGAAACCTCTAATAGGCAGGTATTAAATTTCTGTAAAATATAAATGAAAGCAGACACATTTACTTGAAACTTTCCAAATATTCATCAAATGAGTTGGCCTATATTTCCTGTTAATTAAAAGTGCATAGCTCATCTCCGTCTATCTCAGGCCACAAATTTATTGAACACCCCTAGAAGTGTTAAATTTTTTTCTCTCTCTGTTTTTAATCCACCAGTTCTTGGAGCTAAGAGAGGAGAGAAAACATAAAATAAATAATGTAAGTTGTGGGTGTTTAGTGGGTAATTAAGATTAATGTACAATATTTAAAAGCGAATTTTCATTTGTATGGGTCAAAACATAGTCGGCCTCCAAACAACATATTCGCTATCAAACATTTTGTCATGATAGTCACTACAATAGGTGGCAAAAGGAGTTGTTGGGTTTAGACAACATTATGGGTTTTACACACCCTTTTGGGTATTTAGACACCCTTGTCATTGTAATAGACACCTTTATCATTTTTTAGACAAATTTCTCTTGTTGACGACTTTTGACACATATGGCCGCCCATAGTTTGATGTCATGACAAAATGTTTGATCGCAAAAATTTTATTTGGAGGCCCTTTTTTTCTTTTTCTAGTTTTGACCCTATCATCTCATTAGAAGTTTTACTACCTGATTTTTTTATTGAGAGGGTATATCATTGAGTGAAAAAAGTTATCCATAATGTTAATACTTATCTAACACCTTGCCAGAAATGAGAATAAAAACCATCAAAAATTGTTTCTAATATGTCAGTTTCCCTTATGTCGACTGAAGAAATGTCATTTTACCGTTTCCGGTGTACCCTAACCTTACTGTGGTTTTCAGGTAACCTACAGAAATCTAGATAAGATATTGATATGATTGTTACACCATGTGTAGGTGACATCCTTAGCTATATTTGTGTCAATTTGTAAGTAGCTACCTTTAACAGAACAAAAGTTATGATACAACAGGTAGAACTTTTTGAATGACCCTCGTAGATAAGACATTTGAATTAATCTTAGCTTTTGCACACTTCATCTGTAACAAGCATTTTTGTAAAATCAAAAAGCTAGCTCTTCATATCTTTGTATTCATTGCAACAAACAACAAAATTACAAAGCAGTATCCCCCTTCCCTGGGTCAAAGATGTACAATGCTCTCAGAATAGACTCCTTTACTTGATTTTATTAGATTTCAACGACAACTCGACCCTGGTTTGCCTGCATGACTGAGCTATGTGATAGACGGATATAGCGAGAGCTATAGGAAGACGGACGAATCGCATAATCACAAAATTAGATGATCGTTCACACCTGGCAGTAATGATAAAGCCACTGATCAATTTGGCGAGCCACAGAGAAGTACTTTATCAATTTAAAAAGGGGATGGTGCAATTAAATTCTATTATGTTTTGATCAAAGATTTCACTGGGTCAAAAAGGATTGATTATCAGAAATGTTGGGGAATTAAAAGTTTCTGTAGATGATAGTTTAACAATTTTTGATAGTGTTTAGACGGATAATGTACCTCTGAAATTGACCAAACATGTCTTTTAAAATATTTTGAAAGATCTTATTACCAGATCAATTGGCCCGATATTTCTTTAAAAGATCTCTTGATTATGATATTGATAATTGACCCCTGCAAAATGGATGAAAATGTTGAATCTCTTGCATCAGAATTATCAATATGAGGCAAACTAAAAAAAAATATGTTTCTCATCCAATAGCACTTCTTATACTGAAGATTTTTCAAGTCAAATTTCTTTTTATTTTGTAATATTTTCATTATTACTTTTCAGAATCTTGGCGAATTAGTGAAATTTAAATGGTAGAGTAAATATTCTTGTTTTTAGTAATGGCAACCGATTCCTTCGAAGACGACATTGGAAAAATATTTTAAACATACTAATTAATTAACAGCATAAATGGCGGAAAACAACATACTTTAATATGTATGTTGATACACAAAACGTATCGCAATGTTAATGTTATCATCATATTTATTCTGATTTAGCCAAAGGCAGGTGGGTAGCCATTTTGTACACATCGAAGATAGATATTGAAAGCGCGATAGAGCATTAACGACATGTCAGGATAATGTAAAGTGGCATTTCAAAGATCAAAATGTAACACAATATTGATATGGTTATGAGTTAATAGTGAACACACATAAAGGGCAATAACCCCAAGAGAGGGTACCCATCACCCTGCAAAAATAGCACATACCAATCTTCAGGATTTTTAATTGAACAGTCGATTAGCCCAGATTTTTTTAAATCCCAAATTTGATGTTTTTCCACCTTTGCTGATTCCAAAGCATTTTTGAATATTTAAAATATTGACACACTTTACTTGTTCAATTAAATTTAAAATCTATTCTAGCAGATTGGTCAGCGTCAAATGACGGCAACGCATGATGATTGGCGACAAATTCAAAAATGCAATTTGCAGCTTACCGTTCCTCATATTTTGTTATTCCTTATTCATCACATTTGTTATTTTTCCAAGTCATAGGTCCTGTACTCGAGTTATGTTCAATAATGTAGTATCATTTTACCCAAAAATATTATAATAATAAGTTTTGTGACGGTTTATTCAATATTTTGAGAACCAAACATTTATTTGGATAAACAAAAATGCGTTCCTAGACCAAACGGGCCAGATTAGGAAACTTTAATATGAAAAATTTGCAGTCAAAATTTTATATAATGACGATTTACTCAAAAAGTATATTTTGTTGAGACAATCTGATATCAAAATCATATTCTTCTTTAAATTTCCTTTCAGAGAATGTATACTTTTATATAAAATTTTACCAAATATTAACACTTTTACAAAATACAAAAACAAAACAACCATCTGAAAACAAGGTGTTGACTGAGGGGATGCATCCCAAGGGGTGCATTCGGCTCGCACCTCCTTTTATTTTTGGATAGGGGCGTCACCTGACTTGGAGTGGGCACTGAGCTGATGCCGCTTTTTGAATGAGTGTGTTCCTTAAAAATGAAAGCACATTTGAAAGAATGGTTCGGTGATTGTAACATACACATACCTGTCAAAATTTTCAAATTCTGATGCCGGAGACTTCTGACAACTTCTGTAATCACATAAATATATGAGTAAAGTTTACGGCAACTGACATATGAGGCCCAAAAGGTACACCAAAAAAAATTTACACAGCTTTTGACAACTGAAAACGGACAAAAAGGGTCTCCAAGGAGCAAATACGACTTACAAAAACGATCTTATTACAATCTCTTTACAAAACATTTGTCTGTCTGGAATACACGCTAGCGGAACATCTAGGTAGAATTTTTTTCAATGCGGGCGATATCGGGAGATTTTTTTTTAAAAGCGGGAGATAAAGCTAGATATGGCTACCTGATCATGAGATCGGGAGAGCTGCATAAAAAAATCAGGAGACTCCCGCCTAAATTGGGAGACTTGACAGGTATGCATACACCAGCCAATTTTGGTAGGTGTGACCTTCAGGATGAAAAGTGGCCTCTTTAATTTTACCATCAGGTTCAGAGAATATGTATTTAGTCATTGCACTGGGGTCGATACAGGATTCCCTTAACACTCAGAACAGATACATACATACATACACTGGCATTTGTAAAGCCCCTTTTAACCAGAAGGATACAAAGCGCTGAGAAAGAAAAGAAAAGGAAAAGGGAAGGAAGAGGACACAACCAACTAATTGGGGAAAAGGTGTCTTCTTCTGTGAGATGCCATTTAGAAGAGCACTGGCCGATTGTGTGAGAATAGTACGTGAAAGCCTGAGGTCCAATAACCGAACCCCGTGGAACGCCATAGTCGTAATTACACGCTTGATTTGAGCCCGTAGTAATTAAGCTTGTAATTAGCACATTCTGTTCCAAATAAGAATGCGTAACTATTAGGTTAAAGTACATGCTTGATTTTTTTAATTGTCAAGCTTGTGATGAGCATATTTTGTTTCAAATAAGCGCTCGTAATTTAAACAAGCGATGAGCTCTTAATTATGTGCTTGAATTTAGCCTGTAATTACTGAGCTCATAATAAGTAGCCTTGATTCAAGGCTATTTTGGCAATTTCTTTCATTCTTATTGAATATTATAACACAAGTCTCAGACATCAACCCTCAAATATCTATTTGAACCCAATTGGCAACCAACATAGGCCTACTAATATTTTACCCCTACTTTATCTTATCAATAGTTTAGTTTAGTTTAGTTTAGTTTTTATTAGGACTTACAACCATAAACAGTACAAAAATAAGCATCAAATAAATACACAAATCAATACAATAATACATAAGCTGCAGAAGTTAAAACAGAGTCACATGACACAACAACCAAAGTTGTAAGGCCAGGATAGCCCATAAAAGCCCAGCAAATGCATATGCAGGCTTATTTCCAATGGGGTCCCCAAAACAAAAATGGCTGTGGGCGCATGGAGAACTGAAAAAAGACATTATAAAAACATTAATGAGGAAATAAGCCTACATACGCAGGAAGTCATCAGACTCTTGTTTAAGAGCAATTTCAGACAGGTGCTTTTTGACTGCTTTTTTAAATTCCAATTTACTTCCCAAAGACTGAATTGTAGGTGGCAGGGCATTCCAGTCTGTTATTGCATTATAAAAGAATGTTTTAGATGCAATGCCAGTTACTCTCGGGACAATAAAATTGAAGCTACTAGAGCGGGTACGGTAGGAGTGTGAAGTTGCAGCCCTTTTGAAATGTTGGGTGAGGTACGGTGCTCCAATTCCATTAAAGATGTTAAAAACGTGGTTGAGACGTAATTGTTTCACACGGTCAAGTGAACTAAGAAGTTTAATGGAATTGCGGGTCAATTGATCAACATGAGTCCTTGGGGGTAAATTAAGAATGAAACGAACAGTTTTATTTTGGGTAATTTGTAATTTATGACGAGCTTTGGTACTTATCCCAGAAAACCATGCCGCGCAGCAATAATCAAGATGGCATTGTATTAATGCTGAACATAAATTTCTGCGTAAAGTTTGGTTTAAGTATCCTGAGTGTCTGTAAAGAAATTTGAGACGACCTATTGCTTTTCTTACCAAATTATCAACCATTTTATCTCCTGACACATGTTGATCAATTGAGACACCTAAATAGTTAATAGAATCTTGCGGATTAATGGTCTGACCGTTGTATTTGATATGAAAATCTGAAACCCTTTTCAATTTGACATGAGTACCAAACAAAATACATTCGGTTTTACCAACATGGAGAGATAATTGATTATCCACAAGCCATTGATTGCAAGTTTGTAAATCGCTGCTGAGTTCCTGCGAAACAATCCTGTGATCTTTATTTGCGACAAGGATAACACTGTCATCAGCATAAAGCAACAGCTTGTTACGTACTGAGCAAACCATGTCATTGCTATAACAAAGGTACAGCAGAGGCCCAAGTAAACTACCCTGTGGAACACCACAGGTGATTTTTTGAAACTCAGAAGAGATGCCATCAACCGATAATGGTCTACTAAGTTCCATGGTCTATTTATATCACAAATCACAGATGTGGTCTCATATCATGATTCTCCCTTCCCTTGAGGACTTATGGATTTGCCAGTCAGAATTAGGGAATGACCATTCATGTGGTTTAATGACTAATGTAACAGCATTATGTTTATAGCATGGTTTATTGAGGGTTAATGTATGAATATTGTACAAGCTGAGAATATCAAGCTTTGGACGTGTAGATTTTTGTTTATTTGGGTTGATTTGAAAACAACTACTAGTAATAATTAGAAAAAGAAGCTCATCAGACAATCATGAGGAAATTGACAGGATAAGTGAAATTTGCAGATCAAAGACTTGCAGCTAGTCTAATAATAAGTGCATTTTGTTTCAAATACAAGCACGTAATTTTTCAAATACGCGCTTGCAATTCAAAGGAGCCTTGAGGTTGCAATTTACAGGCTTCAGGGTCGTAATTTACGTGCCTGAAGCCCGTAATTACGAGCTTGATTTGAGCCCCAAATTACACCCTATATGATGGCAGGCTTGTTTGGAGCGCGTAATTAAGATCAAATACGAGCATGTAACGTGCTCGTAACACACTCGTAGCAATTCCAGCGTTATGAGCTCATTATGAGCTTTAGTTTTTTCATAAGGGTAATGCTTAGACAATTACAGAAATAAAAATTACCATATCTGATCAAGTTAGAGATTTATACTGATTATACCCCTCCCCCAGTCACAAGAAAAGTCAGGGGAAAGATGCAGTCGGGGGGGGGGGGAAGGGTGCCCCTGAAAATTATTGATAAACTTACTTACTTTTATGCCTCATGCAACAGGATTTTGGGTCCTCTAAACAGCCAAACCCATTACCTTCCGGGCTCCTCCCCCTAAACTCCCCCGGGGGCCCTATGGCGGGAACTTTGTATCTAGCCCCTCAGTCAAAAATACCTGCCACTTACTGATTTATAGTAATTGTTAAGTCTCTACAATCACAAAAGCCTTTCATGAAACAGGTAATGTAAAATTGGATCAAATATTTTTGTACAGGAATAATATATGATACGAATATGACGTTCATCTGATACTTATATTTTCAATCATTTTCTGTTACCAGCAATTCAATCTATTCACCAAACCCTCTCACAGTGAGAACCCCTTCCCCCATGATAAAACCCCACTGGGTAATCTATCCGACTCTCATAATTTCATCTTGCTTTTTGCGCATCTTATTTCTCTGTCAATTACTTTACGGAATATACAGAATGATGTAAATTTGCACTTTAGAAGAAATTTCTCTGAACTCTTTTTTTGTAAATAGACAAGATTAGATTACATGATGCTAGTGAGTAATTGTGAAAGCTAAAATAAATTGCGAATATTCAGCACTCATCAGGTTTTTATCATTTTTTGTATTTCTTACAAGTAGAAAGCACTATTGTCAAATTCAATAAAACGATAAACAACCAAATCTAATTTTCTGTTTCTGTTTTGACATTTATAAAAACAATATAATTGTAAGTCCTTAGATGATGTGGCGAGCTTATGCATTTTTATTTCTTGAAAGAATGATATAAAGACAATTGAAAATCAAAACATTAACAAAAAACAACAACAAATATCATAATTCTGAAAACTTCAGATTAATCTTTTCAAAAATATACATAGGAAAACATTGTGTATTGGCATTTTCAGTCAACTGGCAAACATGTAATTACATATTTGAAACTATATTATTTTAAAAGCCACACTTAACCTGATGAATTTTTTTTCAAACCTGGAAGAAACACTAGACGTTACATTGACGATAAATGTTTGTGCTCCAACTTGATGAAAAAATGAAAATTTACCGACAAAAGCGGCAAATAGAAAGTTACGCATTGTGACCGGAAATGTGACTGACCAGGCATATAACTTAACTGACCAAAAGAAAATCAAACAATGCCACTTAGTTTGCTCACTACAGAGGGCAGTAGACAGGTTTCTTTAACAACAATAATTGTGTATCGATTGTTGAATCCTTGAATGTGTTTTCTATCTAAATTCAATCAAAATGGGTTTTGGAATTCAATTTGCAATGAAGTGTTTTAGCGGGAAAATACTATTTGCATTTCTTTAATGCAAACCAATGATTGTTTGATAGCTTTTAAAAACTCTTCTAACAAATTGCTTGATCGGCATTTTGTGAAAGAATGCTGTTTGACATAATTAAGATTATGGGAATTAAAAGGAAAGATCATATATTTGCAAATTTCAAAGTAAAAATCACAATTTTGGACCAAGCATGGTTTCCTTCAGACTTTTAAAGCATTCAGCAAAAACAAAATTGTTTATCCGTTCAAGAAAAAAATCCAAAACTTAGAAGGTTAGTAAGTTTTTTAAAATATAATACAAAGCTTGCTATGTTATAAAGCCCTAAAGCAAAGACAAACAATTTTCCATGATCTGGTTTAGAAATATCTTCCAGAAAGTGGAATGGATGTTTTGGGGTTTCAGAATGCTTAAACATATTAGTGCTGTTATCGATATGCTCTTTGAATGTCGCTATATCTGAAGCAAATTATGACATATCAATACATTACCCACAATATCTAGTGGTAATTATTGACTCTTGCAAATTACGACTCCAGGTATCCATGTTTAGAGGGCATGGGCAATGACTTCCAGAGGGCATAATGATTCATCAAAATAACGATGCAGTCATAGTATTTACCTCACAAGCCTATCATTGCCCCCTGCCTCTGGATTTTACAAATGCCGTAATAGTATTTGCTTTAAAGTGCGTAGTTAATCAGTACCAGTATGCCATTGATAATGTCAAATATCTTATCTACAAGTCCCCAGAGAATCAGACGAATGATGCATAGCCATAAACGACTCAAAATTTCATGAATTATAGAGAGGCTGCAGTTTTGCTCCAGTACATAAACAGAATCAGTAATGAAAACTGTTTGTATAACTTACAATTCTATTCTTAAGAGGTACATGAAATATTTGGGGATGAAGTAATCAAGTGAGTTATAAAAAGACATTTTTTGTTATCTGTTATGGATATGATAGGTTAAAAGCATGCTGCCTCCTACCAAAATGACAGCTAAGTCTCAGTGACGATTTAATATCTTAATGTTTCATTTTGTTATTTTTAAAGGAGAATTCACTATTTTCTAATGCTGTGTTACCGCTATTCCATGAAATTCTCATACTGACCCTAACCCCAATGAATCTCACAATATCCCATTCCAAAAAGTGGAAAAATACTTATAGACCTGTGTTTGCTATGATCACGAAATCACTGCCATGGCATAGTGATGATTGGATCGGAAAACGGGAGGTGACGGGTTCGAATCCAGGTGAAAACCCATGATTTTTTACTTGCAAATTTCTGAGAAGATAATTTTAAATGTAGTAGTGGTCAAAAGTGTTAGGGTTACGTTATGGCACTTTAATATGATGAGTTACATACCAGTACTCATAAAGTTTTTATGGTGAGTTATTGCAAGTAAATATACTCATATGAAGTTCTCATGGTGAATCACAACAAGTTAATGCAGTGTGTTTTATATCATCACCCTAATAAAATAATGACCTAAGTAACAAAATGGCGAAATTGAGATTTTTGAATAAAGACTAAGAGGCACCTACTGTGAGCATTGTGTAAAAAATGCGGCTTTGAACATCTGTTAATAAACCAAAATGAAAATGGCCTATCTGACGCTTGTGAGATAGGCCATTTTATCATAAATTGGCATATCTAACATTTATGATCATTTGACCATGCGTAACAGCCTGATTCAGTTCAGTAGATCCAAAATAAACAAGGTCAATACAATAGCTATTGACTTTTTTTCATACATTGTTGAGTAAGGTGGTTCTTATTTTACAAATGTCTGAAAAATTAAGGTCTCACCCCTTAAATTTGTTCATTTGCATGAAAAACTTACCCTGTAAAATTTTCAGAAAAATTGAACAATATTTAGAGGTAGCTCAATGGCTTCGAAGTTAGACGCGTTTAATGATGACTCAGCAAAAAATGTGGTCGATAGTCATTTTCCAGTATTTCTACAGGTTGTGTTTTCAAAACAGAGTTTTTCTGAATGCTCAGTCTTTGTTAATGTATTAACAGTAACTAGTTTAACATACTAATAAC
>JXSR01S073439.1:17138-33015 GCA_000969725.1 Ophiothrix spiculata
AGGTAATCTCTTTTACATCCTTCGCGGTTATTTTGATGGATAAACTAGGGGGTACCACGTAATGTGGGGTTAGGCTAGGCCGTCAAAGTTGACGTGTAGGGGGTTGGTAAAATCCCGGGAATTTTTAAGTCGCCATTTTGAAAAATTTATGCACACTATAAGACTCAAACTTACAAGACATGTTAGAATCATCATATCACTTCTTAATTAGCAAAAAACCAAACGAAAATCCGTTATTTAGAACTTTTATAGCAACATTTTGATTTTGATGGCAATTTTTGCCATAATGCAATTTTCCCTGATTTTCCAATCCGAAAGTACTTTATGACGTCATAATTACATAACGCCGTAGCCGATTTTGATGATCTTAGTATCGTTGGATAGGGGAGGATCATACCTATCTATTAATAGCACAAACAAGTTCATAGGGGGCTCCGTTCAAAAATATTGGGGGGGGGGGTTGCAACAACACCCCTTCTCTTAAGGGTTATTAAAATCTTGTGACCATGTTTTACCCAGTTACGTCTGTTAAATGTATTAATGTGGTATATAAAGTAATTTGCAAATATGTAATTTTGACTAATCTCTAGAATTACTATACAAAAACCATTTGAACTGACCCACATGTCTTGAGCAATATATGTTCGATCACAAAAGCTATTTTGTTTTGAAATAAGCATACACATACTAAGAGAAGAAAAACAGATGCCTTGGGTGATTCCATTATCAAGAAAAAACCTTTAAAGAATCGATTGATAAGAGCTATTCGTACCGTATGTAAGTGTATAAGGAATACATTAATCAAAATACTGCAATGAGCAACTATGCGACGTTGCAACCTTACAGCCCCAGGAATCAGATTCCTGTTGAAGAACATTGGTTATGGTCGCTACGTCGCATAGTTCCAAATTATATGTTCCTATATATTATCTATGCATGGTAACCCATGCAGAGATATTGTTTTACTGACGGATGTTCTTCGTCTCCTCCTTCTTCTCCTTAAGACGCTCATATTGTCACCTCTAGCTCAAAAACTACAAATGCCCCAAGAACCAAAATTGGCACAGAGGTGGCCCATGACCAGAGGTACTGCCTGTTGGTAGTCTTAGGTCCAGGGGCCCTAGGCCTTGGGCCCCAGGGGCCCAAATGTATATTTATAATGTCACCTCTAGCTCAAAAACTACAAATGCCACAAGGAACAAAATTGGCACACATGTGGCCCATAACTAGAGGCAGTGCCCTTTGGTAGTCTTAGACCCAGGGGCCAAAGGTCTTGGGCCCCAGGGGCCCAAATGTATATTTAAAAAATCACCTCTAGCGACCAAACTATAACAGGTACATGAACCAAACTTGGTACACATGTGGTCCATGACTAGAGACAGTGCCCTTTGGTAGTCTTAGGCCCAGGGACCCAAGGCCTTGGGCCAAAGGGGCCCAAATATATATTTATAAAATCACCTCTAGCGACCAAACTATAACAGGTACAAGGACTAAACTTGGTACATATGTGGTCCATGACTAGAGGTAGTGCCCTTGGTAATCTTAGGCCCAGGGCCCAAAGACTTGATCCCCTAGGGGCCCACATTTATATGTATAAAATCACCTCTAGCTACCAAACTATAAATGGTACAAAAACCAAACTTAGTACACTTGTGGCCCATGACTAGAGGTAGTGCCTTTTGGTAGTCTTAGGCCCGGGGGCCCAAGGCTTGGGCCCCAGGGGCCCAAATGTATATTCATAATATCACCTCTAGCGACCAAACTATAATGGGTACAAGGACCAAACTTTGTATACATGTGGCCCATAACTAGAGGTAGTGCCTTATGGTGGTCTTAGACCCGGGGGTCCCAAGGCCCTTGGCCCCAGTGCTTAAATGAAATCTGTGGTTAGAGGCTGTTGGACACTAGGTGGTGTTTGGCACTTAATCAGGCCTACAGGATGCCTTGTGACTTGAAGAAATACCTTTGAATAGTGGTAGCCCTATAAAGGCCTATTGTGTCCCTATTGTGTCCTTAGGGGCCAGCACATGCATAGATGTTCTGGAGTTGTCTAGTGAATAATTTATTTTTTATATTTATTACAACATGATGAATGAGTGCATACATCGTCGTATGTTTGTATTTAATACTGTAGATACACCGTCATATAACAAAGAAACCTGTTCCTTTAAATATTCTAATCTTCCTCTAGCTACATTGATTAGTATTTATGTTGGTTGGTTTCATCACTTTAAGTCTTTAAGGACAACACAAAATTCTAATATAGCATGTTTGACTGTTGCGGCCCAATATGTACGAAAAACCATTACGTTCAAATGTGTACGTATTGGGCTCAAATCTTATATTTTCGGCAAAATGTTGTGTTCTCGGCCCAATACGTACGAAAAATGTTTTAAGTCTACCACAGGAGGGCGTATCACCAGATCTTGCAAATAATTATCCCCCTCCCTCTGCAAACAATTCTCTATTAACTCAACCTAACATGCTTCGACCACTTAACCAATTCGACCCAATATAACATTTTTCTAAAACTGCCACAATGCTTAAGTATAGGGAAAACCCGAAAAATAAGTTTTTGAAATTTTGAAAATTTCTTAAAACTTGCATTTTTGCATTGATTTCATCATATTTTAACATTACATCAACATAAAAACGAGTTTTATGGTCAAAAAAATATCAGGTTTTCCAGACTAATTATTCTTTGAAAATATAAAACACATACCTCAAACAAGATTCCAGCCATCAAAACCGAGTTTAAAAGCGATATAATGCTCCAAAACTCAATTTGTACGTATTGGGCCGAGGTGGACAAATCTGCCACGATGCTTTAAGTATAGGGAAAACCCGAAAAATTTCTAGGTTTTTGTAATTTTTAAAATTCCTTAAAACTTGCATTTTTGCATTGATTTCATCATATTTTAACATTATATCAACATAAAAACGAGTTTAATGGTCAAAAAGTGGTCAAAATTTAAATTTATATATACAATGTTTCAGTTATGGTCCCATAACCACTGGCGTCAGAGCGGTGACCGACCGGGCATCGCAAGCATTCACCGGTTTCATACCGACGTTGCGGTTTATATGACCAGGGTGTGAGTGACATAGACCTTAGTGCCAGGTTCTTTTAGTAAGAAAGATTTGTTAAAAATAAGGAGGGGATCATTAAGTGCCAGTTAGAAAAAATAAGGGGGACTTTCGGTGAGATCAAGTAAAAAAAAAAGGTCATCTTGATAGAACATGGCGAGTAACTCATGAGTGCACCCCCTGGATTTTTTTCATTCATTAGACAAAAGAACAAATCTAACTAAGCCAAAAATAAGATTTAAAAAAATTTCATTAGCACTAACAGGTTTTCAAGCGTAGATTACCCAACATTGCTGGCAGTGGTATGCCAGAAGCGAGCTCTGTAATCAAGCCTATCGTATGAGTGCACATATACCAATGTCCCAAGAAATGATAATTTTTATCAAATACGTACTGCAACACTCCACAAAATGATTTTTTATTAAATGTACCTATTACAAACACTTCCCGAAGTTGTTAATCTCACAAAAATGATGTTTGAAGATATGTTTACACATGGTAACCATTGTAAACAAACCAAACATACCGTTTGATTACTCCTGATCCGAACAGTGCGATTTTCGTAAATTTAATTCAAAAAGGTTCCTTTCATGAATATGGAAAAAGTAATTTCTGGTTTTTCAAGTACAATTAGTATTTTTCATTTTATGCACAAATTACCGTTATGTGATAAAAACTAAGCTAAAAACAAAGTTTTTTTGGCATGTGTTTCTCGAGCAAAGCATTGAGCGAAAACACACGAATTTTTTACATTGCTGCTTCTTGGAATCCTCAAACTTAACACTTAGGTGACCAAGGGGGTTCCTAGGGGCCCTACAACAGGTACGCGAAAATGAAAAACAAAAACAAAACAAAAACGTCGCTGATCCATGTAATTGTCAAACTTACCACAGCAGATCCCTCAATGGCAAAACAAATTAAAATCGATCAAGTCGTTTTCATGCTAATTAGCATAAAGTGAGGGCGCTGTTCAAATTTTTTACCCACAAAACTGAAACCGAATAACTTTTTTTAATTTGATGTTGGCAATGTAATTGTACTTGCAATTTGAGCAAAATTTCATGCGAAAATTCCTTCGTGAACAGTGTTTTTGAAATTTTGGTGGGAAAAATTCTGACGCGGCATAAAACAATTGTTTTTCGGCTGCCATTTTGAAACGGTTTATCACATTTTTAAAAATTTGTTCCTTTTTGAATGTTTTTGCCATTGACCAGACTTTCAACGTATTAAAATTCATCAGGGGATGGGTCTAAGAATCCACCTTTGTTAATCATAAAAAAAGACGGTCATCTTGACCCAGAAAGACCCTATTCTTTCAATGCATTTATACTTTCATGCGCTTTTTTAATTGTCATTAACATGTCACTGAAAGTCCCTCTTTTTTTATCCTAAAATGTCACCAAAAGATGTCTTAGGGTTCACTGTGGCACTCGTACGTCACTTAGTTATGTGAGCATGAGCCAGGCTTTGTCTTTTGAATATTGCTGGCGGGTGACAAATCACTCTCCTTAAAAGTTGAGGTGAGTGATTTCTGATTTGAATCACCTGTATTATTAAGGGAAAGCTAACTAAATTTTGCTTAAATGAAATTTCGAACCATTTTACTTTTTAGAATCTAGAAAGCAAATACTAGGAACGCTTTTTTTAAATTCTTGATTTTTTTCTTAGTTTTTGAGATATTGTCAAAAATTGGTCAAAAAATGTCAAAAACCCCACTGCTGCCACAAATTTTGGTGTCAGCAGTGGGATTTTGACCTATTTTTTTGGCAATATTTCAAAAATGAAGGATACAATCAAAAATTTGAAAAAAAAACATTCCTAGATATTGCTTTCTAGATTCTAAAAAGTATAACAGTTCAAATTTTTTCCACAGCAATGTGTAGTTAGCTTTCCCGTAAATTTTGAAGCACAAAATATGATTTTTGGACCTTTTTTGGACCTTAGGGCCAAAATTTCACATTTTGGTCCAAAAATGACTTGACCAGCGTGTTCAGTATGCAAATTCACTTCTAGGAATGTATACTTTTATATGGATTTAATTATTCGTTACTGAGTTACAGAGCAAAACCACTTTCTGAAAATGAAGGGTTGACAGGGCCCTTAAAGGCCTATTTCAACTTTGTAGAATGTCCTATAGGGCCTACAAATAATTGTTTATACGCATGGTATGAGTAACCTAAATCTTGCTCATGAAGATGGGGTCTACGTGAATTTCGTTGGGCTATTTAATAATAGATAATGTATTTCATAGATAAAAGTGGTCTCGGTCGGCAAATTCATGTGCCAGTCGGCAAAATGGAGGAGAGGGGAGAAAAAAAGAGAAGTGTAAGAAAAGAAAAGAAAAGAATAGGAAAGGGAAAGAAAAAAGGGAAAGGAAAGGAAAGGAAAGGAAAGAAAAGAAAAGAAAAGAAAAGGAAAGGAAAGGAAAGGAAAGGAAAGGAAAGTATAAAAAAAAGGAAGAAAAGAAAAAAGAAAAATAAGGAAGGGAAGGAGCCTGGAGGAGGTGCTACCTGTTTTTCTCCTACTTCCAAGGTAGGGGAAAAGAAGGTTACAGAATGTAGCCTTATAGACTAAAGAATACTGCAGTTGGAAAATCCAAGTCCTGGTATAGGATTAAAATTTTCAAAAGAATTTTTGGGGGTTTTGCCTATAAGGCCTACTTAGGCCTAATTAGTATTGTGGCAGATTTTGTCCACCTCGGTCCAATACGTACAGATTGAGTTTTGACTAAGTTTGTCGCATTATATGACGAACTCGGTTTTTATGGCTAGAATCTTGTTTAAGGCATGTGTCTTACATTTTCAAAGACAAAATAGTCCCTTTAAAGAGCCCTAGGCTCAATTAGCCCCCCTCTCTCCTCATTAGACCTATTAAGAAGATTGAAGGAGGTTATTGGGACTCACAGTTAAGAAGACTGATTTTTACATTTTACAATATTTTTGCTTAAAAATACAAGTCTCTGTAATCTATGAGGACCGACAATTCAAACCACATGTTTTTCGAACGCTGCGTGCACGGTTGCTATGGTAACAACGGCCATGTTGAATTTTAAGCACGTTACAAAAAACAATATTACAGAAAAACAAAATGAGATATTTCCATCAAACAAACTCTATTTGGAAGATAATAACATGCGTCATGTCGATATAGAGTCTTTTTTTACAGATTTTGGCAGGAAACTGCAAAATTAAGTATGCAAATTTGATTTTTCTTTAAATCTGGGGACTAAATAAAGAAATGGCTTTGTATTTACGTAGAGTATATCAAAATACACTTTCGGTCAAAATTTGGCATCAATCAGACATACAGTTGCTGAGAAATCTAGTTTTTGTATTGAAAATCAAGTTTTTGAGAAAATCGCGATTACTTGCGATTTCAATTATAATTTTGCAAGCTATTTCTGCCCTTGCGGGTGCTTTTTTACATTCAACAAATGGGTGCTTATTTTGTAATCTTAAAACAAATACTGAATTTATATAATTAGTACAATTCAAATTACATCAATAAGTGCTTCTGTTTGTCTGCTATTATTTTTTTAAATTCAAATATGTTAAATATAGCAGGATTAGAAACAATAGAATATATAGGAATATCAATATCACCCTTTGAAATTGTCAAGTGCCAAATTGTCCGTGATAACTCTTTATCTGAATGTCCGATTTTGATGGGATAAAAAGCTTTAGAAAGCTAAAATTCATGACAGATTGAAAACAAAAAAATATTAAATCGAGCATAAGTTTGATTTGATTTTTCTTACCTGTGAGTCATCTTAAATTGGGTCGAAATGGTTATGGGGTTGAGTTGGTTTGGGCAGTGCAAAAATGCAAGTTTTAAGAAATTTTCAAAAACTTGAAAAAAAAATCGGGTTTTCCCTATACTTAAGCATTGTGGCAGATTTGTGAGATTGAACAAGGTTAAATTGGGTCGAAATGGTTATGGGGTGGAGTTAATTTGGGCTGAGTCAATAGAAAACAAGTTATGAGAACTTTTTTTTTCAAGTTCCGTTAGTGCGCCCCCGTTTGCTACGTGAAAATCCGTTTTTTGTACGTATTGGGCCGAGAACCTGATATTTTGCCCAAAAATTGACTTTTGAGCCCAATACCTACATTGTACAAATTCAAATTTCGACCACTTTTTGACCATAAAACTCGTTTTTATGTTGATATAATGTTAAAATATGATAAAATCAATGCAAAAATGCAAGTTTTATGAAATTTTTCCAAATGTCAAAAACTTTTAATATTAGTGTTCAAAAATGTAAATGTTGAATATTATTGTTAAAAACTGAACATAGGGAAAAGATGCCTGACGCTCGTGCTCACGCTGGTGTCCCAGGCATACCAGGTGATATTTGGAATGCATACGTTCAAATTTGAACGCAGACTCGGGTGTCTGATGTGTTCAAATTCAAATGTTTGAGCACGTGTCAGGCGTTGAAAAAGTGCAACAAATGTCAAATGTTTGTAAAAAATACTACAAATCTATTGGAAACATATGAGCAATGAAAGTTTTTTTTTCTGAAACTTTGAATTAGCAGCTTTCTTATATTATAAACAGCATGCATGCAGTGAAAATGTATCGTGACTATCAAAATATGTCATTGGAACCTGTGTTCGGCAATTTTTGCAGATGATGCCCCATTTCAACCTCGCGATTGTAGGCAATTGCGAACAGGCACGCTGAGCAGGAGCTTATAAAACCCAAATGATAGGACCACCAAAACAATAGAGATGTAAGAGACTTTGTCACATATCCTCCTTAAATGAAACACATATTTTAAGCCATCCTACTGAAATTCACATTTCTTTGGAACGCCCTCATCCCCATTCTTTCACCATTTCAAATGTGAATCTACGACCTACGCAATTGATACTATTGTTTCAACATCAATCTTTTTCTTCAGATAAAGCTTCCATAAATAAGATAAAGCTGTAATGAGAACCGCAATTGGGGAAGATTGTTCCGACTTGGGCTTCACAGTGACACCAAGAAAGAGCCGAAGACGACCTGCAAAAGTTTTAACAGACCTGGACTTCGCAGATGACATTGCTCTGTTCTCAAACACATTTCATCAAGACCAGACCTTGCTGTCCCGAGTCGAACGTGCGGCAGCTGCAGTTGGTCTTCAAATGAACGCATCAAAAACCAAGTTTATGACCTACAACACTGCCAGTAGCCAAGCACTGTCTACCAGCAATGGGAGCCATCTAGAACAAGTTAAAGATTTTCAGTATTTGGGCTCATGGGTAGATGACACAGAACAGGACTTCAAAATCCGAAAAGCTCTAGCCTGGAAAGCGTGCAATAAAATGCGCACACTCTGGAGATCTAAGCTACCTATACCCATAAAGATAACATTCTTCAGGGCTGCTGTAGAAAGCATACTACTTTATGGAGCAGAAGTATGGACACTTCCTGAAAAACTGGAGGCAAGACTTGATGGTTGCTACACAAGACTACTGATGATGGTAAAGAAGCTGAACTAGAAAAATCATCCTACCAGAGAAGAAATATACAAAGATTTACCAAAGATATTAGAAGTTATCAGAGGTCGCCGACTGAACTTTGGCGTGGTAATGAACCTGTTTCCGGATTGGTATTCTGGGATCCACCTCAAGGAACACGTGCCCAAGGAAGACCAAGGCTCACCTATCCGATGTTGCTATGTCAAGATGCTGCACTCTTAGAAGGCCGGGATCAAATATACGAGTAGTTTACCGGATCATTTTATTTTGATTCTTTAAGGGTCACTTTTGATCTATTTTCGGATCAATATATACAAATGGATCAAATTCACCAGGATCATTTTTGATCCGGTTTTAGGATCATTTTATTTTGATCCTTTTTGATTCCAATATCAAAGTTTTGATCCGTATTTCTGGATTACTTTGATACGGAAAGGATGAGCTCATATTTGATACCGCGTTTGGATCTAACGTGATCTTTTGTCTCATATTTCAGTACACCCATATCCACTACAGGTTGTAACAGAAAAATTTATACATTGTTATATACGCTGAGAGAATAAAGTTACACTTTGTATCACATTGTTATTTATTTATATCAAAAGCCAAATTTTTTAGCTACAAAATGCACTTTGTTTCATCCAAATTGATGGTCTACAAGCAGAGTTATGTCAATTATACTGACCCTACCTTCAAACCAACTGGGCCAGCTCAACCGATGTTCAACAGGATTACGAGGCTAATTTTAGTGTTCCATCTAACAAAGGCAATGTAGGAGCTCTTAATGATGACCTTGTCCGTAGACTGTTGTATTCTTAATGTTTGACGGGACGCCAAAACAATTTTTCAAGAGATATCCTAGTTGGTGAGACAACATATCATCTAAATGGCAGAATCAGCACACAGCACTTTAAGACTGCCCATATTTTAATACAGGTAAAAAAAACCCACATTTTTTCTGAACTTAACTTCTTTAAAAATCAAGTTTTATCAATTGAGCTAGTAAGTTTATTTTAATTTCTATATTTTCCTTTGAATATAAAACTGAGTAAGCAAAAAGATTATTGCAATGAACTCTTTGCTTTCTCGTTTCCACCATACCAAAGATATCGAGTCTTTGATTCAACTGTTTATGCTTAGTCTGGAACATGAGCAATATTTTAACCTATTAAAGCATAACTTTTATCTAAAATATTATAAAATAATTTAATGAAATATTTTTATCATATAAAAAAAAATATTAAATGTTCTTGAACATAAAGTGTGTCTTTTGTCAATTTTATCTCTCTGCATTGTTAATCTTCACCGAATCATAAAAAACTATTTGCGCTGGAAAATGGTGAAATCGGCCCAAGTAGTTTTTACCGGTCTTTACTTAAATGGTCGTAACTTTTAAACCTGACCATCAAATGAGATCACTTAATCTGCTTCTGATAGCCAAATTAATATCCTTTCATATAAGTGAAAATTGGTGAATTCAACATTTTAAGTTTTCTCATGATATCGCTAACAAGAATGTATATTTTTTTCTGTTACAACCTGTACATAGCCGGGAATGTATACAATTGTATAAATACGATGATTCACCACACTTGTCAACTGCCTGTACCGTGGCCGAGTGGTTAGAGCGATGGTCTCGTAATTACATGGTATACGCGCGGCGTGGCAGCTAGCGTGGGTTCAAATCCTGCTAGGGTCACTTCAGTGAGATATTTTTAGGCAGATCTTTTTATAAGAGATATTTGATCCTTTTTTGGATCAAGAATTGTGATCCTTATTTTTGGATCACTTTGATCCTTAAAGGGTAAGCTCATATTTGATACCTAAAAAGGATCAAAATTGGTCCTTTTTGTCTCATATTTGATCCTTGCTTTCTAAGAGTGTGGCATTAGACAACAGGAGCTACAAAAACTGATGTTGGACCGGGTGCAGTGGCGCAAATTCACCATGGCTTCCGACTTTGGTCGACCAAAGTAAGTAAGTAAAGCTTCCATCCAAAGATTGTGTTTTTTTATTACTCGGTATATATGCTGCGAAGAATAACATGTATATCTGATTTTCAATGTTTCGTTCGATATTAATACCACATTAATACCTCTTTTGTGTCAAAAATAGAACATTGATAGTGTCGCTCTGAAAACATTGATAGTCGAAATTCCAAATACCAACATTAGGTACTAGCCTCAGCCTTGATTATGAAGGAGGAAGGAGAAGGTATAAGAATTGCAGATCACTTCACCGTGAGCATTTTTCAGATGAGTGAATTCAGATATCACGAAAGGAAAAGATTTTGCAATGACATGGTAAACTTTGCGATCAAAAATGGCGATAATTTTGCCAATAGCATATTCTCAGAGTGGACATAGCAAAGAATAAGTTGTCTTTAAATTTGGAAATTGATATTCACCTTCGACATTTATCACTGGTTAAAGGTTACATGAAAAGAAAATATCAAGTAGTTTCTATAAGTTTGTTCCAACAAAACTAAGTGAAAAACAACAACATAAAATTCCAATAATGCACAAATAGTAAATGATGCTCATAAATGCTTTCAAATATACCGCCTCGCAAACCTATATTTGAAGACCTCAAAAACAATCTCTTTGAACTGGCTGAGTGAGATTACGCATGTAAGTGTACGAAGAGTTTCATAAGACCCTAGAATAACTATTATATGTATTGTTTAATATCCGTGGATCTCGAAAATCTCTGAACACTTACCGACGTCATCCGACCTTGCTGTCATACTAGTTGTCGCTTTGTACTTTCTCTCCAATGTAATATCAAAACACCAGATGAAACAAAGCATGACGCGACGTCGAGACAAAGCTATCGAAGTATGTAAGCATCATAGTAGGGCAGTTCAGATTGATCGTTTTTTTCGAGGTCATAAGAAAGGCGCTATATTTGAAAGTTGTTTTGAGTATCGTTGACTATTTGTGCTTTGCTAAAATTTTACATTGGTGTTTTCCACTTAGTTTTGTTATAACGAATGTATATGAAGCTACTTATATTTTGTTTTCCTGTAACCTTTAATAGTACTTTTTATGTGTAATGACAGGGTAAATTATATGATATTTGAATTATATCATGTCCATGAAAACCTGGGTACCAGAGGTACTGCTATCGTAACCTGTACATCACGTGTGTCCACGAAGTAGCGTAATTATGGTACCGTAATTGTCACGTCTAAGCGTAATAACGTGATTACGTTTAAAAACAACCAAAATCTGAAAATAGGTGTCAAATTCACATAAATAATACCCTAGTTCGGGTCACCAAACTTGAAAGGAAGGAGCTTCTTCTCACGCAGCTTACCTAAAATTGTCCCAAGTTAAAGTGCAAAAATGCCCTGAAAATGCCACGGAAAGTAACATACGCTAAACTAAATAACCATATCTGCTATGGCATACTTACAACCATATAGAAGTCACCGCACAAAAGTCACGAACCTTCTCAGAGTATTTTGATTTTTGTTCCGGGGCAGGGGAATCTTTGTTTAGGATAATTCTTTATTATTATACTGAGTATCTACGTTTCTTTATCAAACAGAGAAACTATTTTATCAATGTTGTTCTTATCTGAATTCAAACTGGCATACTTTTTACTTCTTGAAGTGTCCGGAAGATTGCTTTGCTTCAAGAACAGAATACGATGGGTTTCTATAGATCACACTTTTCTGCATATGTATACCCGAACTGGATGTTGTTGTTGTTGTTGGTTTTTTTTTTGGTTATATAATGAGTAAACAATATCCGTTTGTACTGAGTGTTAAGTAAATGTTCTGAAGCAATTACGTGCAAATCAAAAACAAAACAAAACAAAACAAAAATACAGCGTCAGCAGCTACAACATAAACAACAACAATGATATTGTTTAAACCAATTGTGATAGCTAAGAGCTAGAGTTCATCAAAATTTGAAATATTCTGTATTTATAATGCTTTTGTTCTAATTTGAACCTATTCTATTAAACATCTATCAGTTTGACCACACGCTCGATGGAGAGTATCGCATATTGCAAGATGGAACGTGATATCCATCATTCTATTAGGTTCATTAAATCTAGCTTTGTTCTTCTAAAATTTGCAGGTCAAGATTAGTTGAAGAGGGATTGTTGGCCGTCTAACTACAACTACGATTTGCTGTCAACAAGAATACTTTCTTGTACTTATGAAGCCAATTATGGCAAGGCGTTGAAATTCATGCATATCAGTTTCCGACCTTACATTTGGCTCAATGAATAATACAAGCATTCAGTGAAAAAACTATTTCATGAACAGCATTTTTTTTCGAACAATCACATCATGTCCTACAGACTGGTTTTCTTTTAATCTTATGGCAATTTCGCTAAGAGAATACATGTAACTGCTAATATCTGCTGTTTGTTCTTTAAAAATAAAGAAAAACACATATTGGTTAACTATGACGTCACAATTATATATTCTGCCATCATTTTTGAAAATTAATTAAATACAAATAAAAAAGTGTGAAATGCGAGAGATTATTTGGTTTTTCCTTAAAAAGGCGAAAAATCTTAATTGTCATTTTCCTTCCATATTTTTTAATCACGTACAATGTAGAGGTGTAGTTTACTTGCTGAAGCTTAATTATGTGTGAAAATGTTAAGCAAAAACTGTCACGATAACATCGCACAGCATGAAGCTCCACTGTTAACAATATGATTGATATTTCTCATCTCAAAAGAAACATTGTGACAATTCAAATTGTCGGTTGAACACCTCTATGAACCAACTACTTCATACATTATTAGAGTTGATATCAGTGATTGAACAATGATTTCAAGAATATGTACCAAAAGTTGTGATCACATTCATCTATAATTCAGTGTTTGATCTTAGAGTAAAATTCTTGACTGGAATGTTTTGACAAGAAATTGAAACATTGATGTGTTTATACAAGATATATTGATGAGGGAGTATATGCTCTAGGAGTACATCGACTTGTCTTTAAGATACCGTCTTTTAGTTCAGGTTAAACTCATCAAGGATTACGATGATTTCTCCTTTAAGCTGATTCATTAAAGTTTAGTATGCAACATACAACTGTTTTTGAAAAAGTTATGTGGTTTACTAAAAAGTATTGCTGAATGTTTTCAATTCTTTAATAGGAGTTTAAAACAAATGATCGAAGAAAACGTCTGTAAACAATGTTAAACCATGACACTAAGATTATCTATAAATACATCTGCTGATTAGCTGAATAATGATAATTAGGGATATTGTTTATTGAAAATCGGTTCATGGATGCTTCATTAGTTCATTTTGAGCTGATTACTCTAATAGTAAACTGTTAGCATTTCTTACCGTTGGTCTTTTTAATTCTCTATTGTTTTTCACTCCCTATGTTTTTTTGAAATCTGAATGCTCAATAAATTAATATTTATGAGTCATTCGAAATATTAGAGTAAATGTTATAACATCGCCTGTTAATTTTGACATGTTACTAAACTTGTTTCATAACTGACCTGTATTTTGTATGCAATATATTATAACATGTGAATCTACCCAGTTATGCCAGCTGTAAATGACCTGAAGTAAGCATGTGCAAATCAAACAAACAAACAAACAGAATAACAAACAAACAGACAAACAAACAAACAAAACACCATAACACAAAACAAAGCAAAACAAAAATAACAGAGTCAGATATTTTTCATTGGGATGGGGGAGGGGAACTCCAATATGTTGATGAAAAACGAGTAAATAGATCCTCTTGTTATCGCTTACACTGTTAGAACGTTGGGTAAATAATTTACCCAACGTTGGTTCAACTATGAACAACCCTACTTCTGGGTAAATAATTACCAACGTTGCGTAAAATGTTGACTAATTACCTAACTGTTGGGTAAAAGTTGTTGCTAATTACCCAAATATTGGGTAAAATTTCACCAACAGTTGGTTAATATTATTTACCCAACAATTGGGTTGTTCATAGTTTAACCAACGCTAAATAATTGCCCAACAGTATAACAGTGTAGTTGACACGCAATGATGCCGTTTTTCCTCATCTTTTACAGCCAATGCTCCAATTTTTCCCAAGTCTTACAATTAATGTAATGAGAGTGTATCGATAGTGAGTGTCAAAATAAGCCATTGAAACCTGACAGAACAATAGCGTTTGATGTTCGGCAATTCTTGCAGTTTACATAGGTGTCTTTTTTAAACAATGATGTCATATTTCAAGAATATGAACCCCATCTTATGATCACATTCAACACGATTCAGTGTTTGATCTTTAAAGGGACTGGCCTAGTATATTCCCCTCTAATTTTTTACCTACATATTTTTTACATGAATCGATAGAACATGTTATAGTAATATATAACCTACCAGTAGTTTTGTAAGATTTTAAGGAATGTTGGAGAAAATTGCAATTCTAAATATTGCGCCGGAGGCAAAAAATGGTGTTGAAAACAGTGTTTCTAGTTTTAAATCTTAAATCGATCTTATTTCTATACCTGTGATGAGTAAACAAATTATTTTTGATGAAATATTTTCTCTTTTAACATGTATTAAAGTATCTCTAGTAGCTTTGTTTGATCTTTTTTCTGGTAAATACATCTTTGGTATAAATTTTGGATTAAAAACAACAACAACAACATCAACAACAAAAACTGAACAACAACAACAACAAGATAAAATAAAAAACACGGGATAGCCTCACCACCATCATAAAATGATATATTGCAAATTAATTCTCTCTCATTTTGAGCCATTTCTGTGTACATTTTTGTACTTTATTTTTAATTTTACTACACTTTTAAACTTTATTTACAGAGTTTCCATAAGTTTTAATTCTAAGCAGAATCTAGGCTACTCCCTTTAAGTTAAACTCGTGACTTAATGTTCCGACAACAATGTTACACCTTGATGTATTTAAATACAAGTTATATAGATGTTGGAGTATGCTTTGGGAGTGCATTGACTTGTCTTCAAGGTACCGTTTTTAGTTAAGGTTTAACTTATCATAGATTACCATGATTTATCATTTTGGCTGATTCACTTTAGTTCAATACGAAAACAAACCTATGTTTTAATATACCACGTTATCACAAGCCTCTCGTGCTTTGTTTAGAATTCAAAACGTTTTTCTGAAGTTGTTAAATTCTTTAATAAGAATTTTTTTTAAATTGCTCGTGGAAACGTCTGTAAACAATGTTTAACCATGCGCCTATAACTATCTATAAATAAATTTGATTTAAATTGATTAGCTGAATAAAGTGAATTGAGTGTTTTAACTGTTTTCTTACAAGCGTAAAACCTGAAACAAATTTGTGTGTCCTTAAACCCGTCTCGGATAATC
>JXSR01S073439.1:37805-48804 GCA_000969725.1 Ophiothrix spiculata
GAATCACTTTCATCATTGTTGCATAAGGTATTAATAATGAAAAAATTATCCCATCCGAGCCAAAATATTCTTTGTAAGGTAAAATAATCCATTACACAGAATGGTCTTAAACCAAAATATTTATTCACTAGGTAGTTTAAGTATTATACAAATACAACATGGTTTGAGGGGAAGTATCGCAAAATACTGTCCCCGAGGTGTTAGATGATCGAGATTTCCTCCCGAGGCGCAGCCGAGGGAGGAAGTTTCTATCATCCAACACCGAGGGACAGTATTTTGCAATACTTCTCTGATATAAACCATGTTGTATATGTTTTACTTCCCCCCAAAAAAGTTCAAAATATAACTTGTAAAATAAATCAATAATCAACAAATTCAATACTTTGCCTTAGGCCATACGCCCGGCCATACGGTAGTACCATGCGGCAGTTTTTACTACTTTCCCCGCGTGTGTGTAAAACAAACAAGCGCAGCGCGTAAATGCATAGCCGCTCAGCAGTACTTGAGTATTAACGCACACGCGGGCAGTACCGGATTTCTAAATGGGCCTGTTGGGCCCGGGCCCAGGGCCTTGAGGTCCAGGGGGCCCATGGCCATGACAAAAAAAAAAAAAAAAAAAGACGGGGAAAAAAGGAAATGAAATTAAAATATTCAGAAGGATTTTTTAACGGCCCAAGACCCTAACATGTTGTGATAGAATACAAATACGTATTTTTAGAAGTTCTTCATAAACGCTTGCAAAGAAGAAGGGGAGCAGTGGAATTTTTCAAATCCAAAAACAACAACAAAACAATTCTTGTCAATAGATGTGTTATATAATAACAATACTATTTTAACATATTATTTTTATATAGGCTATCTAAATTACCATGGGCCCTCACACTATTTACGTCAAGTTAAGGCCTTGCAAAAAATACTTAAACTCATTCAGACCCCACCTTTAGCTTAACATAATTAAGTCACATTCCTTCATTTTATGCTGTTTTTCCTATAGACCATTTTTGATCAAAATATTATTTAGTATTGCTTTAGAATCCTGTTAGTGCACAAGGGGGAGTCCATATGGACCCTGGATTTTGAACGCTTAAAAATAATGTTCTTCACATTATTTATCTTGAAACCTCTACACAGTGATACACCAGTGAACTCAATACAATTCATACGAAACCCAAAAAAAAATCAAAATCCGTTATTCCGTTTCAAAATGGCGGCCAGATATCTAATTTGTGTCAAATTTTCATTTATTACGACAAATTTCCTGCCAAAAATTGGAAATCTGCTTTGGCTCATAATAGCAGATTATAAATAAAACTACATTGCTGAAATACAAAATTAATGATAATGATTGACCTGAGCTGCTCTTGTAAAAATGGTTATACCAAATGGCACCATTTTAATTTTAATCCATTTTTATATGCATCATACCAAATTCAAACACAAAAATGACGGGAGCAAATCATGGACCTCTTTAAATGCACCATACCAGAAAGGCTCTCCAGATAGCCAAGAAACACTGTCCCTCCAACTATAAGTCCCTCATCCCTTGAACAAATGCTGCAGCACGCCGAAAGGCTCACTTGAGTCGCATAAGTTACAATTTTACACAAGGGGCCCTGAATTTTAACCTGGCCCAGGGCCCTGGCAAAGCTAAATTCGGGACTGCACGCGGGAAAGTAGCCAAAAATACTTTTTGCGTGTCTCCGCTTTTCAACTAATAAAAAGACTGTATTAACTCATAAATATCCAAGAGGTGTAGTAATACTAGATAACTCGACTATTATTGGCATATAAGAGAAAAATGGTTATTTTTGCGATGCTTGTCGACTTGTCTGTGCTATTTGATAAAAACCTACTAAGCAAAACACGAATCTTTCTGATGAAAAAGAACTCTTTTGATGTAAGCTGTTAATTATAACCTGCTTATTTGATCAAATTGAGAAGTTCAATATTATAAATGTAAGAAAAAAAATCAAACGTAATTCAAACAGAAAACAAATGATTTTAAAAACAATAATTAAAACATTTCCGACAGTTAATTATGTTATAGCTACACAGGATTTACCGGTATGGTATAACTAAAATCATCCAAACACCAAACAGGAATAAAGCGGTGGTATCATGGTATAGGAAGCAAAGCTTACCATTCAAGCTGCTGCTCACGACCACCTACAATGTACTGAAGGAATACATCAAATAAGGTTATGCAAATATTGGATACACAATGTAGGGAAGCAAATCAAATTTGAAATCCCGAACAGCCACATTTTAACAGGATAGACTCTCTTTGACATGTGCTTTTTCATCATTCAAAAAACTTTGGTGAAGGTGTGCATAACTGTGAGTCTTATTAGTACCGGAGCATTGTTAAACATAATACTGTGTATACGAAACACTGCACAAAATGCGGCCATAAATATGACTAGTATGAATAGAAGCTGCTGGTTCTTATATTGTGTTGAGTCCGACGTCCTGAATCAACAATGAATTGGAAACCAGGGCAATGCACTGCATCTAGGCAAACATTATTCATTTCATCAATCAAACCGTCCATAATGTTACCATTAAAGAATGGACATATTCAAACACTTTGTACACACACGTCATTAAAAACCGAGAAGTATTTGAACAGCAACCAATAAACTAGTATCACTCTTCATTTCGAGTTAATGACATTTTAAATTAAATGTATAACTAGTTTCTAAAGACAAACGTCCATATTTTTATCAATTGAAACATATTAGAACATTTTGTCACATCAAAGGTGTTTTATTTTTTTATACAAAGTATCCTTTATTTAAGGAATAGAACTGATGTTGTATTACGTATACGAGAATGTTGGAGTTCAAACTACTGTTCAAATATAATTGCCACCACTCCCCAAACATTCATCTTACAAAAAGGAAATAAGAGATACTGTAGATATATATGATTTAATTTCCTTTACATTGTGTCTACTCGATGGACACGTTAGCCTCGGGGATTTACAATGTAAGCAAGAAACGGGTTCTATTATGAATATTTATCTTGAAGTATTACCTATATTTGTAGAATATATTTACTAGTAATTTAGTATGGAAGCAAGTCCAATGATAACGGTACTTTGTTTAACCGACCCTTTTTGCCACAAATGAAAACTAGATCAAAGTTGGACACATAAAACAGACATACTCATAATACTTCGGACATATTTGATGGTCTATATGTACTGGGGTCTTTAAAAAAAAGTAGATAAGGAAATACAATTAGTCCAACTGGCAAAATGTCAGCGTATCTTTATCTGAGATATAAATAAGGTTGTTTTTTAGTCAACTTGCAAAATGTCAACGTATCATAATCTAAGATAAACTCGACGATACGGATAGTCCAATTTAGTGCAGAGGTAGTACACGGTTTGCATTGCACTGAGGGCGTGTGTTCGTAAGTGCTGTAAGAGAATGACGCCAATATGATCGAAGTACTTGAACAACTGAGATGACTTTAAGAACATCTAGTCTTACATTTCACTAACAAGGCTATTAGCTATTATGGTCGCTGTATTAACTTCTGTCCCATGTCCTCATCAATGGAAGTATTAAAAAATTCTGCAAGGGGTATTCTACTTTTGTTTCATATACTGTCTTTTTTCAACGTTGTTACACAATGTACACTATGTTTTTGTTTTTCGCTTGGAATGTTACGGGAAATACATTTTGAAGTGGTTTGATGATGATGATTTAAATCTCGGCAAGAGGAAATGATGACAATCTTTTGATGTAGTGTGTCTTTTACGCTGTTGTTTAAATTTATCAGCTGCCGTCTCAGAAAGAAATACAGATCTTGCTTATTGCCTTGCGTTTACATAAAAACCCACCAGATGAGTTCGAGTTAAACAGTATGGTTTGACAGGCTTGCACAGACTGTGTTTACCTGAACAAAAATCAAAAGGAATTTATATCTATCCTACGCTGCGGTCAAAAAACATCCCTGTGAATTTTCATTCATTTAATTTGCAACGGTCATTCAACGATTCGGGCATCAGGTGTTTTCTTGTCAAACTACATGATATCATTTTCAAGACTATCCTTTTTGAGAAATCAAGTCGCACATATCTTTGTCAACATATAAATACATGATAGCAGATCACAGCTGAACTTGCCATTGAATATCGTCTTTGTATCTCATTTGTTTTGTTAATCTAATAGCAACGTTAGTTGTATGTACTGCAAATATGGCATTTTATGAGTTTTATCAGTTCGATGTTACCAATTCTACCAAATATTACTCTAATCCATATGCTTATCCAAATCATGATTACCCAGAACACCCAGATCCAGAACTAATCTTCCCACATGTTCCAATCGCCGTCAAAAGTGTTCTAGTGGTAAGCTACGTACTCATGATGTCAATATGTGGAGTAGGTAATCTCTTACTTTGTTACGTGGTGTACAGATTTCGTCGAATGAGAACTACAACAAACTTCTTGATTGGTAATCTTGCCCTTTCGGATTTTCTAGTTGCTGTCATATGTGTTCCGTTTAATTTCTACTATTATTTACATCAGTCATGGATATTTGGACGACCTATTTGTGTTCTCGTTAGCTACCTGAAGGCAACATCTCTGTATGTGTCAATCAACTCGTTATTGGCTATAGCTGTAGACAGGTGAGTACTCTTTGCTCCCACCTTTGTGTTAATTAATGTTCGATAATACTGAAATATATACCAGGTGTCCCAAAAAACGGTTACATGTAGAAAAATGATCGTTTGCAAAAAAGTATAGCAGTTGAAGAATTCAAACTTAGCATGACTAATTATACATACCTTCGCTAGAGCTTTGCAAAATTTTATAATCACAGCATTATTATTTTTGAGTTAGCAACAAAGATAGATCCCTATGTAAGAAACGTATATTTTCAAAATTCAACAAAATCAGAAGCATGTTCGTTTGATATAATGTTAACCCTCGTTCAACCCCATATGAACTTGAAATTGACAGACCCAAACTGGAATGCATGGAATGCAGGTATCCCTAATTTGCATAATAGATATACTGAAAGAGAGTTCAATTATTGTTCATTAAAAATTGTATCAAATTTGATAACTGTTTATGTTTTTAAATTGATTATTCTTGATACATTCATTTTTCTTATATTTATTTTGTTTAAATTTCGACCTACACCTCATTCCCGAAGCGAAATTAATTATATTTTAAACCATCAACTGATATTGACGCAGTTCACAAAGGCAGAAAGAAACATATTTCTATCGGTTTTATCATCCCATAGTTTGAAATTGGTTAATAGTTGCATGTTATATTTGTCATGTTTTTTCCAAATATCCAAATCTGTTTTTGTATTATGCTGCTGTGGCCTAATGAACTGTAACGACATATTTTCAGACCAGCAGCATTACAACTCACCCATTTCACGAGGCGACCATTTTCTCTTTATTATTGATATCATATCCCTGATTTGTTAAAGCGAGGGCACAGCCATAGTCACCAGTTGAGAGTTTCAAATGTATATCTTTAATTCAAAAACCATCAAACGACGATAGGTGGTTTGTTAACAAAAAAAATTATCAAAACACTACAATATACAGACAAAAGTTATCTCATTTAACCTAGACTATGATTACATCAGTTGAGACCTAACTATGTTCTGCAAAATGCCCTACAATTAGGTGAAAGTATGGAGATTCTTTTTTGGAACAATGAGCTCATTTGTAGAAAAAATGATTTCATTTTGAGGTTTTGTTCATTATAAGCTTCTTTTTACAACAAACCATTCTTAAAATGTGGTATCAAAGTGTTAAATGACACAAACACATATGTCGATTATATATAAATTAAATCTACATATATCAGATTACTGATCTGCAATATTAAAATTTTTCATGAAAACAAAGAAAAAAAATATATTTTTAGGATCATACAATGTACGAACATCTGTTAACTTAACGCGCGGAAGGAATTAAGTCGTCAGTGGTTTAAATTTAATATCCGTTGTTGGTAAAACCGTCAACGTAAGTAGTCAGATGTAAAATATGCTTGTTTTAACAAATTATGGTGTTCTCTTTAAGACCCCAAAATTATTCCAGGCTTTGCTTTAATATAAGAGACTTCAATTTATATGGTGTTTATGCAATGCTTTGACCAGTATATTTATGGTAAAAAGCTATATTGCATTTAATAAATCATATGCAAGGACACTAAAAGAAGAAAGAAGTTTGCCTGAGGTGATTCCATTAAAAAAAAATGATTGATAAGGGTTATTCATATCGTCTATAAGCGTCTCATATACAACAAATGGATGCGTTCATATTCTTATCATATCCTGTAGCTATATTGATTTATATTACTTGTTGGTTTGTTTTATGCTATTAACTAAACTTTAAAAACAAACAGAATTCAATGTTATATTTTTTTGATATCGTCAATGGCATGTAATGTGATTATTTACTGAAACCTTGTCTCAAGAACCGAATTTAATTCTTTTCTTGAAACCAATATATAACTGGAAAAACAAACAAACAAACAAAAAAAAAACCCATAAAATTTCGCTCATATTTACACATTCTTCTACGTTGCTACTGATATGAAATTACCAATAACTCGATCTTTATGATTTTATGGATAAGCAAACAAAAAAGTACATCTTATTTATTCTAATTGACAATAAACTGACTAAATCGATTGATTGTCTTTATACTGAGTCTGAGAGACTCGTTACATTTGATGATTAAAAAGAAAGAAGACGCCGATATTGTTGCCAGTTTTTTTACATAGCAATTTTGCAACCTAACCCAGACAACATCTTTCCCATAATAGTTTTGCACTTTGAACAGAGCTATATAAATGACTCGGTCATCAGATATAATAAAAAAAAAAAGAAAAATCAAGATAAGGTAAGCGGAAAGGACTATATCCCAATTACATACCTAAATGTTATTAAATGATTTGAGAGTACCTTCCCTAACGCTGGTGCCCATCGTTAAAATACTAAAAGGATTGCACATGCACGTCAATTTAATTGTTCTTAAATTCAATTTTGATTAAATACACTTTTTTCTGATAGGCAGTTCAAGTGTCGTTTTTGAAGAATAACCCCTAAAGTTAGGTGATCCATGACCATTCCTAGCCTACTATCTGTGTGGTTTACTGTTTAGGCTTCTGTTGATGGTGTTCATATGTGATAGCTCACACCGAAAAGACGGAATTTGCGACAGTTTTATGAAAAAATACTCTGAAAATAAACACAAATATATAAACTAACACAATGAGAATAGAGTAACTTAGGTGAGAGTATCATTGATTAGACATAGTCTGTTTATAATTGTTCACACTTACAATATCTTGCTGGAACATGTATTATACAATTATTGTTAACAAGCGCAGCATAAATCGCATAGACATAAAAAGCAACTGTGAAATGTCAAGGAGATTGAGTCTTTAGAATATGCCTAAGGGTTCCTTTATGTTTTTGTTTTAATTTGATATGCATATACGGTAGGCTTTGACTATGTTTCAATAGGTTAAGGAATGTGTTGTTGTTTAAGAGGTTGATTCCTAAAATTTAACACAGCAAAGAATACAGTATGTATTAATTACTGAAATTATTAAATGGAATAAAAATAAGTTTCAATAGATTGAAATAATGATAAAAAAATATTAGAATGGAAGTTACCATTCCTTTTTGTTTTTACATGTAGTTTCAAGTTTTTACATACTACTTATATTATCACATGTGTAGAAATATTTCTTTCTTCAAGCATTTTCCCACTCATACCTGTTTAGTTTACTTTATCCTCTGCTTTTTCTTGTCATTACACTTTAACACTTGATAGGATTGTACAAATCTTGTCATCAAAAATATTCACTACCCCAACAAAGTGATACCTTTTAGCATCGCGTCAAATAATAACTAATCGCCAACTTCTCTTTCCAATTATGAAAAATGGATATTATTTCAGTTGCAATGGTTTCGTGTATCAATTTCCACGTAGAACATTTGAGGCACAAGAAATTAATAATACTTTCAAAAAATCTCATTTATCTTTCGATGGTAAGCATTGTCCGGAAGTAGGTTTTAGATTAATTTCTATTCGAAAAGCAGTTTTTTAACATCTATTTAAACCTAAATACAAAATTAAGTCGACTAAATTGATTTTTTGGCAACATGGTTAATCTACATACACTCTTTGTACCAATTGATAATATATTGGTTTATTTCTTTTCCTGTAGGACGTGTTAGTTTTAAAAAGTAAAATTTAGAGTGTCCATTTTGAGACCGTCCATCTCAAACCAGCCTTAAATGTCATTTTCACTTATTAAAATATTTACAAAGACCATGCTATAAGGATTAAAAGACACTTCAATGAACTCCACTCGTTTTCCAGACGTCAAGTTTTATTCCGTCAAAGGTTGTCATAGAGTAAAATGTATAACCAAGATAAAAGCGTTCACATTAAGCCCCATATTATTTGTTGATTGTCCTCAAAATAATACAGACATATTTCATATTTCACATCATTTTCATTAATAACTTTGCTGGTGTTTTGAAGTAAGCACAAGGATTGTAAATTTATCAAAAAATCAATTTCGGCAAATTACGACCTTGACGCGTTTTTCACCTATAGCACAAAATGATGTTTGTTGCATTTACGGCTCATTTGAAATGGACGGCCACTAGGGTGCATCAAACACCCTTCATGTCAAAGGAATTTTTTCTACCTAGTCTGAAGATGTCCCAATTGTCACAAAATTAACAAATGCCAAGTTTGAATCAATTCGGGCATTGTCTTAGGTAGCCACGGAGAAGATGAAGTTACAGCATGTGTTCCTATGTGGGAAATTCGTTGACCCTGTACAATTCCAATTAGAAGCCGGCCTTACAATTTGAAGCAGCTACATGTATAACATCGAAACCCTTTGGACTTTAAAAGCTCACATTAAATGAACTAATAGGACTAATGATCATGTTGAAGCTGTGTTAAAATTTACTCCATACAAACAAAGAAGCTTGCAAAATTCAGTGTCAAAATGTCAACAAAATGCCCCAAAACAAGATATTAAGGGTCAAGGTCATGATTTATTTCTGAGGCACTTATTTTTGGCAACTTATGTATCACAGATTAAAGGGTGATCTTTGGTGTATTAGATCATAAGAGATGAGTTGTTAAATCCGAAATGAACAGTTTTATCGTTATAGCTGCTTCAAATTGATGCATTGACCCCTAATTGAGGTTGTACAGGGGTCAACGAACTTTCCACATTGGAACATATACTGTGGGTACCCAAGACAATGTCCAAATTAATTTAAACTTGTTCCGTTTTTTATTGATTGCATTTGAATTTTCCTTAAAAAAACAAGTGTTTTTGTTATATACAGGGTATCCCAATAAAAACGCAATGAACTTTTCTTTTGAAAAAAAAACCACAGAGTCTCATTTTGAGCAAACGTTGTAATAATATAATAGAGTAGACCATTGGATTTTACAAGATTTTTTGTTTTGTTTAATTTGGACCTCTATACCAAACGTTATTGCACATTTTGGAAAGACCCGAAAATCTTGATGGTCCAATTTGTTAATCTGCATTGGTGACGTAATGGAGCACATGTTGAATAGAAGTTGCTGAAAACATCACATGATAAGGAGAAGCATCCCTTGAACTCATTTCATGACATAAAGATCCAATTTAGGGTGAGGATCTGCTGATATTAAGCAGGTTGTTGCTTTTGGTTGAGTCAACCTGTTGCGTCCACTTGACGGCCAGATGAATCACTGACTTACTTGAGTTCTTAAACTTCTTTGTCTTCAATTTTTTTTCATTGGTTTCTGTTAAAGACTTGTGAATATTCAGTATTATCTTTCATTATGATACTTTTTGTCGACTCTTTTGGTAGAAATTGTATCCAAAGCTTCCCAATTGTCTTACCAGAAGTAAAAGATTCAAGGAATATGAGAGTATCATGAAGATCCGTATTTTAATTTTAAAATTTTGATCTGTTTCAGTTAAAGATAACTTAAAATATCACTTTATGTTAGTTACGGGTTAGATAAGATTTGTTTGGATTGATTGTGCTCTAAATGGTTGCAGAATACCGTCATATTCTCCTTATTTGAATTCCTGCATTCCTTTAGCTGGAAGACTAATCTTACGAATCGGACTAAAGTAGATTTACAGGGCTTTCTTAAATCCTTCATATCTTTGGACTGGAGTGGTAAAATTAAACAGGAGAAAAAACATGTTGTAGAGTAATTACTCCACTTTTGAAAAACATATATCACGATTATTTAATCATTTGGGAACTATTTTTAATATTTTTTTTATTTGTTCGTTGCATTAATATTGCGACAAGCTGTATACTTGGTACCGTGAGTGTCTGAAGTTTTGTTTCCTAAATGCTTTTCCTTGAGTGATGTCTTCCATCTGACAGCGATTTATGTTTTCATCAAGATTCCTTAATCATCTTAGCCAATTACGATGAACAATTATCTTCAGATATTTCTTCTGAAGCAAATAAAAATACTCAGCTCACACTATGGCTCGTTATTACGCAGTGCAACATTGATGTTTTAAATGTGTTAGAGGTGTTTTTTTTTTTGCTGAAGCATAATTTGAATACAACCAGATATTTCACAATAAAATCACACAACATCAAGCTTGCTAAGCTCATCCGTTGGCAAATTTGATGTGTCGCTTCATAAAATGAAAACTAAAATCAAAACCACAATCTCCATGTCATGTCCTATTGTAGCGTTGATCCACCTCCACATTATCTGAGTTTTTACATCAATAACAATCACGTTGCATTTCAAGATGATATAACGAAACTGGTGATATCATTTATCTATAATACAATTTTTTGATCTTAAGGCTACAGTCCCTAAATCGTCTCGATTGATACCGGGAAGTGCCAGTATATGGCACATATTATCGTCCCGATTACAACCCGATTAGCCTCTGTAGAGCATAGATTCCAGCGTAGCGCCATCAGCCGATTCATCCCGATTAGCC